>WAAG01090980.1:0-15529 GCA_013390105.1 Tichodroma muraria
CCTTGTGATTGGCAGGATTATGGATACACCCTGACACACAGCATTTCTTAGCGACCGGATTTGCCAGGGAGAACACGTTTAACAAGAGTTTATCTGTTCAGAGCTGAATGCCCTCTGTGCTGAGCTGTGGCTACCAAAATATCTGGCATAGATATTTGGATTGGACACAAAAATTACTGAAGCTGGCCATTAGAACACACAGTAGCCAAGTGCTATTGCTACTGAGTTGTGTTGCTTGTCTTTCTTGTACCTTGACTAGCCCTAAAACAAGCAATTATTAAAAGAAATCACTCTCATACCCAGTAGGACTACATTTCTGAGAAAGCAGTGACATTTTGCAACTGTAAAAATCACTTTGGCCTTCCTCTAATCAGATGAAGATAACATAATTCTCGTGCTCTTGACAAAGCACGCTAACAAGCCTTGACAAGGGAGGACAGATGCCTTTCCAGACATTGAAGAGACACACTTGGTGAGTTTCTAGCATGACACACACTGCTCTGCTGTGTGCTGTGATCACACTTCTGCGTTGAGATTTGACAGGCACATGTCTCAGCAGTGATACCCACTTCAGCAGCCTCTTGTCTCTTTTCTTCACCTCTTCATTTGCTCTTTGGTGCTCTCATTCACATTATGGTGGTACATTTGCCCGCGCAGTTGTGCATTCAGCCAGGTGAGAACTGACTCAGGTGAAAAAGAGCCTATCTTTATCCAGAAAGGTCTGGCTTTAATGTGGGAGCATTTATAGATTGGCAGAGCCACCATAATTCAACTCTGTATCAGTAAAATGGGAACAGAAAGTAAATGGGAAGATAAACAGCTATATCTGTGAAAGGTATGCCCAGCCTCTTTCCACAGCTTGCACCTTGCCCTCTGACTCTTGCTGCCACCCAGCCCTAAATGGTGTCAAACGCCAGGCAAGAAAAGGAGGAGATGTAGGTGGTAAGTTCTGGATTATAAAGCTCTCAGTTATTCCCATCAGGAGCCCTCCTCTGTCCCAACAGCAAAGCCAGGCCAAGACTGAACAGAGAACCTCTCTGTCTCCCCTCTGAGCCCCCTGGCCTCAACAACTCTCCCTGCCCTGTGATGCCACTCCAGTGCTATTTTGCAGGACCACAAAAAGAGGCAATAAAGACAAATATTAAGATCTTCCTACCTCTGAATAAGTTCTCCGCTTCACCTCCCAATATATTTTAATTCATCAAACAATGGAAAAAGGAGGAGAGAGAGGGATGAAGGGGCCCTGGTTCAGAAAAGTGTGTACATACCAAAATGAAGCCTGCAAGTGACAAACCAAAAGTTCAAATACATAATTAAAGAATGTTCTCCTTATAGCTCCAATCACCACATATGAGCTTCCTGGTTTCAGGAGTGTTTCACACTAAAAGCAAGCCACCCTTGCTCTTAGTCACGGAGATACAGTCATGTGACTTGAGACTAAGATACGAAAAAAAAAAAAGTCAATCACCAAGCAGCCCAAGAGAGTTTTAACTTACTTTTTACACTTTTGATGTTTGGAAAGTGTGGAAAAAAATGCAAGAGGAAAACTGGGCTGCCTAAAAGATAAAGGAAGAGAAAAGAAGTAGAATGTAAAGCAAAGGATTGAATAAATATGTAACAAGGAAAAGAAAAAGACAACTCACAAGCTCCTCACTAAAGCAACCAAAACCCACAAAGCTGAGCAAATATAAGCAATATTCAAAACGCAGTCTAGCATTTAGTTTGCATTTGAAATAAGGATGTCTGCAGAGTTTTTTTCCTAAATAAGTCTGAGAAGCCTTTCCCTAGGGGAATGTTTTAAATCTTAAAATAATAAAGAATTTGAGGTGAAACAAACAAAAAGCCAACAACCAAAACCACCAAATGACTAAAGAATAAACCAAAGAAACAAACTAAAGAACAAAAAGGATCCTTCAAGGAATAAGAGGTTGTTATATCATTCTTCCAAAGGTAATCTCAAAGACTGTCACAACAACAAAGACACACAGCTGAGATGTTTATTAACATTTAGTAAATGCTACTGCTCAGCTATACCTTCTTTTCTTTGAGATAATTCTATCTCATGAGCACGAGAATGCACAGAATTGACTTACAAAGAATGGTAAGAAGCTGAACATTTACATAGGTATAGAACAAGAAAAAGAAATCTAAGCTGTTTTGCCTTTTAAATTCTCGCTTTCTTGTTGCATTTTGGTAGGAAGTTAAACTCGGATGAGGTGGTGCAACTGTAGGAGAGGCTGCATTCACAAGCTCTTCACAACTCAGGGCACATGAGTGTAAATCCTCCCTCACAGACTCCAGTTTCACAGGCACTTTTGCAGCTGGAATAAACCAGCATCATCAGTTATAGAAGCCTTCCCAGCAGTGTGCTGCACAGCTTCCCAGTGTACCAGAAATGCTGGCCTTGGCCAGGTTTGGAAGGAGTTCAGATGGCCTCTGTGTCACTGCCCAGTGACAGTACAGCACGAATTTCCTGGGTCACTGTGACATGTGGATTCCTACACAAAGACATCCGCATCTTATCAAATGCCAATTACCTCTAGAAGAAACTCAAGCAGTAAAAAGAGGGGCTGATGAGACCCCTGACCCAGGAGTAGTGCCAGGGGTAGAAAATCCTGAGTGATCCTGAGTTTTACAGGCAAAAAGGGTGGATTGAAACCCATGTCCTGGCTTTTTCCTATTCTCCAGCTGATGGCAGCTTAGGATACTGTCCACCAAACCCCATTATTAGCAACTGCACGTGCAGACAATAAACAACCCAGGACAGGTTCATGAGAAGAACTGCCTCACTTCTGTGTCTTAATGACCGTCTGTCTGTCCCACCCCAAGAACCATCACAGGCAATCATACTAATTTCCTTATATTTTCCACAGGCTTTCTGACAAGGAGTGAAGCCCCTCAAATTAGTGACCCCTCACAAGTGCCCTTCCATATCAAGAGGAGTGCACCACGTTTTAGTCATTTAGTCTTTTCTCTGTGCAAATGCTTCAGGGCAATCCACCACAGGTGCTACACCATCTGTGAGGATAACCCCAGAGGCACAATCAAACATTTCACCTCCTCCTACAAAAGGGAAACCTTCACAGTTAAACTAAGGATAAACCACACAGAAATGAACCTTAGTTCATTAATTATATTTCAGTCCTTCAAAGAGACAGAGAACTATTGGTAATAATGTTTTTTTTCACACAATTATGATGAAACACTGCTCTGCACATCCCACTTGTCTCTGCTTCTGACCTCACCAGCTTCCCTCTGCCTCTGTGGAACTGCTAAATCCCACATCTACCTCGCTACTAAAACAAAATACTAAAAACTGCTAAAATCCTCACCTACCACTCCCTCCTCTTCTTTCTCATCATCTCCATGAGAAAGGGGCAAGAATAGGATGATTTTGGCGCCAGAAGATCCCATCTCATAGTTTTTGCCCCTTTACAACTGAAATCATACAAAACAGACTGACTTACTGGGCTCAGTGTGATCCAAAACACACACAGGAATTTACCCAAGTTATATAGCAAAGCAGAAGCAGATATCAAGGAACAGATCTTCATACTTTACTACACGGTCTATTTCTTGAAATGCAATTCAGTCCTCACCAGCTTCTCTTAATTTCACTTTTCAGGAAAAAAGAACAGTTAAAAGCAACCCTATGTGTCAACACACAGTGAAGTGAAATGGGAAGCCAGTTGCCTGTAACTAAGGTGAGAGACTGAAGGCTGTATGTGTAGTAAAGCTTTCACACATTTGAGTCTTCTAGTAAGATTTCTTCATTACATATCAGTAAATTAATTTCATGACAACAACAAAGTAACCTGCCTTATCTTTACCATATTTTATCCTACCATAGAGCTCACAAAACACAAGGCACCTTGTACGTAGCAACGATAACCAGAATTACATTTTTTTGGAAACATGCACACAGTTGGCACTTGAACAAAATCCAACACAACAGAAGTCTAAGATTTCTACAAGAAACAGTTGTGTTGCAGACAGCCCTGAACCCTCATAGTAGAAAAGCATTGGAAATCCTGAATGTTCATGTAGACTATATACAGTAGCAAAGAAATACCTCACACATCAGGATTTTTACAGTGGAACACTGAATTCTTCTGACAGGTTCCAAAATTAAGTCATCTTTCCCAACAAAGGATAGAATGTACCAGATCCTGCATGGAGTATTCATGTGTACAAACAATACTTTGTCTCACCTTAAAATTATCCCTGACACCATCACCACCACCACAAAGACAACTGGAATTCTTGCAGCCTTACCTGTATTCCTGCTGCAGGCAGTCCCAGGACAGGGATGAGATCACACCAAACCTCCTCCTGCACTGAGGACCAGACCACAGGACTTGCTGAGGGCCTCTCATGGGCACCACATCCCTCATTAGCCACAGCTGCTGGTGGTGGCTTCGGCACAGCTCCTTACAGCCCTGTAATCTCCACACTGCTGCTTAACAGCCTGCATCTGAGACAAGAGCAAAGTTTCAGCCCTCCCAACCCACCTCTTCAGGCCTGGAAGCAAAAACCTCCCAAGCACAAGTGTAGGAAGAGGTGTCACCTCTACAAGGAAAACTGCTGCTGGAGTAAAAAACACTGAGTACAGCAGTGATGCATAAGGAGGGAAACAGCTTTAATTTGTAGACGTTGAATGAGTAAATCATGAAGGGGTTGAATGTAAAACCAGGAACACAACTTTTCCTTAGCATATAGGATGGTGGTGGTGGTGGTGAGACAGGCTGGAGAGCACAGTACGCTCAAGTAATGTAGCATGCAGGGCATTTGGGGAGAAAATTAAACAGTGAAGGAAACAGAGCCTCATTTCTGTGTTTTCTCTGAAAGCTCTTCATGCCTCAGCTCCCCTCTCTTGTTGTGATCTTTCTCCTACCAAAAGACCAGCCCACCAAAATCTGATTCCTGTGCGGATGCTTTATCTTCCCAGACTACCTTTTACAGGAGGAATCAACTCCTGTTTTGTAAACCCCACCTTCAACATCCCTCTCAGCTCCGTGTAATGCACATTGAGCACCGCAGTGCGCTGACAGCTACTGTTTTTGAATCTACATTTACAATTACAGCCCCTCTATGCCTTCATCCGCTTTTTCTCTTCTATCTGCTCGCTCTTCTTTTGAGACTAGAAATAGACATTTGGGCAACTACCATGTAACCTAAAAATGTAGATCCCCCACCATGGTAGGATCCTGAGCTGCTGGGAAATACGGCTATGAGCAGAGAATACAGACTACTATTTCAAGCGGGCTGTGGTACTTCATCAATCATATCTGGACTTGCAGCAGTTTTTTGTATTTTGACTTGTGTTGGGAATACAATGAGTCAAATTCAGCAGAGATGTAAAGACTATTCTTCAGTTACAGGTTAGTCATTGAATGGTCAGTAGAGTATTATAGTTTTACCGCCATAGCATGGTGTGGGCATGAAACACAACAGAAAGTTCATGTCAGAGTAGAGAAAAAACCTGGAGAGAGAAAACTCAGGGCATAGAAAATTAACCTGAGGTTATTTCCAGGGTGGATGATGCTGTGGACATTTCATGGACAGAATTGAAGCATTTGGACCTGACCTGAGTAAGGACTGCTAGATTTTGGTGCATATAAGCAGCAGTTCCTTTGCTGTCTTTGCACACTGCTTCAGAGACAGAAAGATGTGGTTTCTGAAGACACTCACTGCAGTGTCAGACACTGGAAGGTGATGATACAGACTGTAGAGCAGCAACTCTGAATCACTGTGAAGCAGCTGAACGGATGCTCACTTTGCCACTCCTAACTATCACTGCATACCGCACAAAAGAAAAAGATGACAATACATGTTTTTGAAAACACATCACCATAACAGTTGCCAGCCCTTCTTTTCCATTGTACTTATGCTTATTGTACATCCAACAATGAAATCATCTGTCACTTCAGCTATCCTCAGGAAAGAGAGTTGTATATATTCACACTGACACGTCAAGCAGCAAGTAAATCTGATGGATATCAGCAATGCTAATACTCACAATGAGAGGAAAAATCATGCACTTCTAGATCCTAGTAAAACATTCCTTCTTTTTATAGCTTTCAAATTTCAATTGTCCAGAGAAAAGCACAGGAAGATGAGAAAAATAAAAAGGGACATGACCAAGAACTCACTGGATAAGACACAATTAAGTCTTGGCTAGATGCCCTCAAGTACTGCAGTCCAATAATGTTGTTAAGAGCCTCACTTTCTCAGACAATTGAGCTCGCAGGTCTGGAGCAAGCACGTCTCTCCTTTACTCTTCCCAGTGCAGGAATGCCACCAGAACATTGAATACTGTCCCTGCTGCCCAGCTCTGCTGGGGACCTTCCCCTCTGAAGCAGGCATGTACTCGACCTCACCCTGCTCCAGGCTCCCTCTGCTCAGGGCACAAGAGAAGGGCTCATACACAAGGAAGGCAGACCTAAACACACAAACCCTGCAGAGGAAACAGCTGCTAGGCTTCCACCAGCAGCAAAAACTGGCAGAAGGAGTAGCACGAATGACCCGATAAAACAGCCACCAGTCATCTAACAACAGCAGACCAAGTGCCAGGGTGCTCCTCCTCCTCCCCAGAGTTGGGATAAGAAATTAGTATTTTCCTTCTCTCATGGTCCCAAGAAAAAATGGACAGTTGTTGTGGAGTGTTGACCTTATTCCAGGATTTGTGGGGAGAAGGGGTTGAAACATTTTCTATCAAGCTCAGCTGCTTCTCTAAGGGTTCTGGAGTATTTACAGCACAAGTGCATTAGGACTTGGGGCAAGTGTATTTGAGACTTTCTAGTCCCAAAGTCTTAAGTTTGAGGAATCACCCTAGCAGAGTACCATCAAGAGCACAAAATCCTCACAATGGGTTTTTTCATTAGTAGCTGCAGTATCAAGATGTATTTCTTAATTTAGGGGGAAGTTTGCAAGGCCAGCTCATCTCTTTCCACTGTGAATCTCTAAACACATGTCTTGTCTCCAAAGAACAGCAGAGGACTGATCAGTAGTCACAGCAGCTACTGACAAAACCGCAAGTATTTGGAGTAATTTTTTTCCCTCCTGTTTGCATAGATCTACTTTGAAAAAGATTTCAAAGACTCGATTAGTGTTTGGTCATTGGGCATCTGTGACAGAAGATGACTAAGTGAATCAGTAGTTCCTTTCACTTATAATCACTCATTGTGGGTGTTGGGTAGCAGTTGCACAAAAGTGTATTGCTCCTTTTATTGTACATGGAAACGAGCTTTCAAAGTATACCGAGAGACAAATGCTGCTACTCAGAACACCCCTTAGCCTTCTGATCAAATCCCTCTTTGATATCCAAAGTGGTGTGTTCCAAGAGCACATGCTATTGACTGCAATACCATGAAAACTGGCTGGCTCACATGCAGGATTGTAATTTGGGTAAATCTGTTTTCCTTTAATGTACTTACTTTTTGCAGTGAGGAGGAAAAGGGGCTGTGGGGAAGAAAAGGGGTGCGAGGTAGCAAAACAAGGCAGAATGCCAGCATTCGCTTTCAGTCCGTGTTTGTACCTATTAAAACGTTTTGCCAAATCAAAGAGATGAATTACTGTACTGTTTTTAGAGGCTGATGCAACTCTTTTTGCTCGCTCTGAGCCTCCAGTCAGCTGGTATCATTTTGCAGGCTAGAAGAGCTGTGATTTACAGTCTGGGGGATATTAACAGTTGGATCACAAGCTTTGAAACTTTCAAAGCACAGCATTGGGTGTCTGTTCTTTCAGGGTGTGTTTTGGCAGATGATGGTAGCCAAGAAAATTTATCCTGCCTCTCACCTCCATTAAATGTTGGCTGGTGGGTAACTAGTGCTCTGTGTTCACATTTATTTGGTTTTGGTTGTATCATCATTGTTCTGTGCTCCTGGAATGAAACAACTTCTTCTCTGCTCCTACTGTGAATGACACTGAATGAATTGTATTATCTTAGCCAAAGTCACAGCAGGCACTGGGTCAACAGGTGAAACTGTCCAACATAGGATGAAATCTCACCAAACAGGTCAGTCTCCAGATGTTAACATGAACTGGAGGGAAAAAAACAGAAGGACGGGGAAGGTATGAAATTAAGTTGAAGGGAAAAGAAATTAATAATATCAGTGGCAAAACAGCCAGAAATAGACAAAACCCAAAGCAAGGCACACACAGAACAGTCAGAGAGAGTGCTTCTAACTTTTGAATTTACACATTATTCAGGAGAATGGGCTGCGAATAGCTTAGTACTTTTGCAGAGCTCGTTGAAGCATTGAATTTCACATCTTGTATGCCTCCACTCCAGTGAATTTAAGCACTCTATTTTCTCCTGAGACCTGAGGATGCTGTGCACCTCACAGACCAGGATCTCAGTTCTCTCGCTTGAAACGATTGGACCCAACCTTCCATCATCATACTAGACAAGACTGTAGCTGAGCTTTGGGCTGATGGCTTGCAAAGAGTTCGTAAATCCCCATCCCGGCCCGTGGATTTTACAGAAGCAAAACAAAGTTTCAGCAAAGTAACTGCTAGTTCATCATCTCTTTTAGTGAAACACTAAATATGCTCAGTTCTTTAAATACTGCTGCAGAGGTATGATCCATGACATTTGCCTGGAGTCTCTATATTTGAAAATTAATCAAAGAATGCCTGTTAAAAAAAAAAACCCAGCCACAAACCTCCTTTACTAAAATGCTATAGTTTTGTTGTCCCCATAATTTATTATTTCCACAGCCAACAGGTAGGAGAGTGGGTCCTGATCTGTGTCACCTCTGCAAGTCTGTAAGATCCCTTTGGGAGACTGGCATGGGCAGCAGGGATGTGTGCTTGTGGTCACAGAGTCCCTAGCATAACTGGATTCTGGTCCAAGTGTGAAGGCTACAGGGGCTATACTGGTAGGTCACACCCAGTTGGGTGGTGCCCTGTTCAACTGGGAAAAGAGTGGTTACTGCCCTGGGGGTAACAAAGGCTGCTCGCCTGAGAACATGACACTCTTTTCTGCAACCACTGGGAATTCTTTCCTCACTTCTGTTGGGTGAAAAATTTTAACTTTTGCATTTTAACTTAATTTACTATTGATTTTCCCCTGAAAACTGTGGGCTTTCTTACCAGTGCTTTTTTTTTGGTTTTTTTAACCTGCCTTTCAAGAACTTGATTTCATATCTCATTTCAGTTACTACATTTGAACCACTACATTTTCAGCAACTGCATCCTATAATTCATCAGGCCAGCAGTGATTCCAATAAAGGACAACACCCCACTGATTCATCAGCATGGCTTCCTGCAGCACAGGATTGTCCCTTAGCTATTTCTCACCTCTGCAATGGTACCTCTGAGCCTGTTTAGTTAAGAAATGGTAAAGTGACTTGAGATGAAGTGCCTACTTCCACCACCCCAATGAACAGTCCTTCCTTTTTCTATCACCTTGGCATTCCCAGTTCCACAACCACAGCACACACCTTCAGTTGTCTGGCATGCCCTTGACCCTCTTATGAACTAATTTAGCCTTCTAAATTGGCAGAGTCCTGATTCATGAAAAAAGTGAGTTGTTTCCTATCGTGTTAGCAAGTTGGATTGCCTCAAAAGAGACAGGGAATTGCCAGAGCCAGCACAAAGCCAGCAGTGCAAACAGGAAGCTCCAAGAGGCAGAAAGGGTGCAGGGAGTGTGCTAGATAGGCTCTACACTTGGTAAATACGAGAGTGGGTGCAGATCTACTCCATTTCCCTTAAGGGAGTTTCAGGGACCTGATAAGCAAAGAGGAGGAATGGAGTACAGCACCTTGCACATCCAGCAGACTTGAATCCCAGCTGACAGTGCCCACAAAGCTGGGATCACAACGGCTGAGAGCAGGGAGAGATGGATATCCTCTCCTCTTTCAGCCACCATGGGCTGACAGGCTGGCTTAGCTATCACAGCACACTGCAACTACTAAGACCTTCTGGACTAAAAAACAACAAGATTTTGCCAAGTACCCCTTTTGTCAGCTTCATCTACCAATAACATTATGCAAATTTTCTATTCTGAAAAATTAAGCACTGAGAGAGAAGTCTGAATGTTGATAAATTAAAACATACCCTAAATATAGAAAATACTTGCTTTAGCCTTTATTTCTATCATCTACACAGAAATGAATTAGTTATTAAATAGATCTCATACATGGGTTCTTTTGCCTTGTTTTGCTTTATTGCCTTTTATAGATGAAAAGTTTTTCTTGCATAGCTAAATGCACATGAAGGACAACACTGACAAAACCCAGTGGGTCCATATGAGGCAGCAACATGATGGCAGTGGGCTAACAGCCATAAACTGGCATTGTAAGTCTTTACCTGATAATCTCCCTAACTTTTGTTGACGTACACCAATATACACCACCAATAGCAGATTAATTCTACTTACGCTAGAACAATCCACCTCCACTTTTGTTTTTGGAGAAAACCCTACTGTGCAATCTGCCCTAAATTTTTATCACATAGGCTATGAAACTTGTGTTTTCTGCAGTGTTTCAAAAACTTCGTACTGGATTAAAAAATGATGCCCTTTTCTTGAAAAAGCTGAATGCAAGAGACCCACGAACGTGCTTTTTGGAAAGGAGGTGGTGGCAGAGTTGTAATCCTCATGGAATAGACCATGTGGTCTATTCTCCACGGACACGACAACCTTTGGGGTTTTATTTAGATGTGCCTCCAGTATAGGTCAAATTATGTATGAACACCCCGGATGAGCTTTAAAGCAGACCACTCTTTACTCCTGGCAATGTAATCAGCAGCCACGTTGAGTTCCCAGCTGATTGTCAATTCTCTCCCTCAGCTGCCAGGTTGATACCTGAACATGAAGCTACACTGCTGAGGTGAGAGGACCCATGCTAATTATTCTAAAAGTAGCTTGCACTTCACATCCTTGAAGCACAGTCATCCACTTTGAATTCTTCTTGTTCCCTCTGATGTTTAGCTCCCATTCAAAATTCACATTTCCTCCTCCACCACCTTTCAGCAATCTTCTCTTTGATCACTGGAAACCTCTCCAGATCCAAGGCCACTATTCATTTTGGACTGCTGCTGTGTTTTCCGTCTTTCCCATTCTCACCTACTTGCTTCTCCATCCTCCTGCTGCCATTAAAATATCCATCCTGTTGTCCCACTCAGTTTTTCGAATTCCTCCGATGACTTCCCGTTCCACGGCAGAGGCAGCTTTGATGGCGCGCGCGCTCAGCCCTGGCACTGCTCGGCCGCCTGTGCTGGCCTGACAGCACGTTAACCAGGGGCTCATGCACAACAGCCACGTCTGGTTTACAGATTTCCAACGGGAGCTCCGCAAGGATGGGTGCTTTCCCAGCTGCTAGGCAGGAGACGGCCTCAGCGGTTTCTCCACAATCAGCAGCGCATCTCAAGGTCTTGCATTCTTCCACTTCCAGATTCTTTCACTGAGGGAAGCATGTTTATTGCTAAGTACAATTTTGCCTTAGTAAATGTATGGTTTTCAGCAGAATTCCTGGAATCTGCTGTTTACAAGCAGGGTCAGAGGTTATAGAAATACTTTCAGTTTGCATGAGTAATATACCAGAAGGTTTTTGCTCATGCATAGTGTCCAAACTACATGACAACTGCATTTTTATTGGTGTTGATAACCTCCTTGGCTCTGAAATCTACTTGTTCAGCTGTGTGGATGGTTCAAATTATTTCTAGACAGCTTAGTAAGTGAAAATTAATACTCTCCACTCCTCTTCATCACCCAGACTCTTCTTCCCATCCAGGCAGGAAAATTAACAAGAACAAAAAACATCAGTAAAGCTCTCACACTTGAAGTCTTGCAGCTGGAGATCATCTCTCAATGTATCAACCAAATACATGATGGCAGCAATATTACCCAGTGCAAAATGCTCCTGCAGTGTGCTGCTTTTATCACTGAGCAAGCAAATTAGAAAAAGGATAATGTCACTGAGTTGAGCCTCTTGGCAGTTCACCACTTGGTGCAGGCCTCTTAAAAGGCTGATAGTACAAAGGGGTGTATTGAGAGGACACTGTATGTAAGTTGACTCCTTCTGGAGAAAGGAGATTCTGTCTGGTGGTGTTGAAAAATGATGGTTTAATGCTGTTTTTGTCGCCCTTTACCTTGTCAGAATATTGGTGTTCTGCAGAGTTTTCCCTTTCTTCTCCCACCAAAGTCAGCACCCGTGCAGCTGCTGCCTGACCAAGGCAGCGCTGGTGACGTGCAATGGGATGTATGGTCACAGCAATCTTGTATTGATTGCATTGTCATCAGTGCAAGATGACAATGCAGTCAACAAGAGGAACTCACTCTAATGTGGACTTTGGATCAGCACTCCTTGGCCCATATTTGGTAGACTGAACACACTGATGAGTTTAGCAGGTTGTCTCTATGAGCAGAGATGCTTTCAATGGGAACACACATCATAGACCGTATTTCAGAGTGCCCAGAGTTTCATGATGACAGCTGCTTAAAAAGATGCCCCTATATTTGAAATTGGAGAAGTGTGGTATAAACCCTGTTCTAGAACACCAGTTTATCAGCGAGAGTCAAAGAGGAGTCAAGGAGGAGTCAAGGAGGATGGATCTTGGAATTACCCAGGGGTGCAGGTCAGCAGCTAGAAAGTGGTGTTTGAGGGATTTCATACAACCTTGTATTTTGGTGGAGCAGCATTAAAAACCATGAACAGGCCTCAATCTAGCAGAATCCAAGATCTACGAAGTCAAGCGCCTGTCCTTTACAGAAGGATAATGAGGGTGCAGCTGCAATGCACTAGCATGCAAGGAGTTAGCATATAATTTAATCAAAGAAAAATGTCTCCACATTAATCCAGCAAGTAAAGATTAAAGGTCTTAAGTTTGCTTCTAAACAAGACAGTGATCCCCACCCTAACATAAACATTTACCTAAGTGAGATTTGCATAATCTCTTTGACCCTCAATCTCCTCACCTTAATCAACCATATCATTATTTAGAAAAATGTGCCTCCATGGGCCTTATACCTTTGCCTACTTCTCACTGCTCATTAACCAAAAATCAACACAAAATGTTTTTTTTTGATGCACCAAGACTCCGAGTAAATAGCTTTCCTAGAACACACAGGTTCTCAAACTTCTCCTGGGTGTGACCATTTCCATAAAAATCTTATCCTATTGTAAAACAAAAACCGCTCTGTCTCCCTTATGCACAGAATCATAGAATAGTCTAGGTTGGAAGGTACCTCAAAGATCATTTAATTCCAAATCCCTTGACATGAGCAAGGGACACCTTCCACTAGGTCAGGTTGCTCAGGGCCCCATCCAACGTGGCCTTGAACACTTCCAGGGATGGTGAATCCACTTCTCTGGGCAAGCTTTTCCAGTGCCTCGCCTCCCTCACAGTAAAGAATTTCTTCCTAATGTTTGATCTAAACCTGCTCTCTGTTAGCTTAAAGCCCTTCATCAACTGCTGTACCTAAGTGGACACCACTGTTGACTGCAAAGAGGAATGAAGGGGACTCCAAGCAGCTGTGATGCCCTTTCACAGGAGACCACCAGTGGGTATTTACCAAAGCACAGTTGTGAAAACGCCTCGTGCTTAGAAACACCAGGACAATTAGGGCACTGATGAGCTTCCCCCATACACTTTTCCTAGCACTTCTGCTGACTTTATATTAACATAGTAAGGAGCAAATCACCATCATGGCACCTAAGTTTGCTGATTAGCAAAATGGCCATAATAGTATCTCTCCCTTTGCACATTTTTGAAGTCTCAAGCTCCAAACCACTTGTGTCAGTGAAAACCAGGGGGTTGCTTATGCAACTGTACTCATTTTTTTGCTATGTAACAAGCGCATTTCTGACATTTAGACACATTTCTTCATGTTGGTGTTCCAGTCTCTTCATCTCTGGAACAGTCACCATCTGAAGTCTGAGCAGAGGTGCATTCAGTGTCACTCGAGGAATATCTGGCCTATTACTAAAAGGCTTTCAAGGGTACAACTACATAAGATGACCCAACTAACCTAACAGCTTGAGCAGTCCAAAAGCAGGACTTCTGTCCCTTACTTTCCTCTCTCTGGCACTGATCCTAGATGAATGGCACCTCTGGGTACAACAAAGACAACATTTTGTCTTAAGAGGTCTGGAGGAATGAGAGTGTCCACCTGCACAGATGAACTTCAGCCCAGCACTGACTCTTGATGTAACGAGTCTTATCTTCAAGCTGCTGCCTTCAGTACACAAGACACTAGATCAGACTGGTAGTGTTGAATGGTGATGACAAGTGTATGCAATTCCCAATTCAGTTCTCAATCCAGTGCCCAGATCAGCAATAGACTCCAGGTCAATGGCTTTCTTCCTAATTGATTTTTTTCCAAGGATTAAACGTCTGTGTACAAATGCTAAAGTTCTTTGATGCTTCTCCAAATTTTGGACAGTCTTGCATAATCATTTCACAATATTTATAGTGGCAATTTGAGTTTCAATTTAAGCTGTTGCTCTTATCTCCTGGTTCTACAGCAATGATGAGGTAAAAAGAAAAACAGAATGGAAACTATTTTTGTGCATACGTGTACTTTCCCAATGTGCTAAGAAAACCTTTATCTTTCTCCCCTTCACTGTAGCTAACAGGTCAAAAGAAGGGATACTGTGTACTCCAGAACACAGTAGGAGCTTGCTCTGATAGAAGGGGAGTAGAGCATGTTCCGTATCTTGATTTTGGAAAAATATTTGTTGCATACAATATAAGCAAGCTAGGGAAAGACAGCCTAAACACGGCTATATACTGAGAAGGTGATCATCACAGGTTTACTGCTAAAAGGGAAGCCTGCGCCAAGGAGCATTTTGCAACTTGCTAAATTCCTATATAACATATTTTCATTGTGTCCTGGACAGAACCTGTTTTGATTATGACTGGATGATCAGACAGAAAGCATGCATATTAGATTTACAACTGACACTAATCTGGGACAGCCTGTGAAATAACTGAGAACAAACTCGGATTAAGAAAAGAAAATGTAAAAATGTAACAGAAAACAAAACAGAACACAGTAGTCATTGTAACAATCCACACTGCATCCACAACTGAAAATTACATGTAATTCTACTCCCTGTCTTCAAAAGGGATACAGTAGAACTAGAAAAGATTCAGTGAAAGTTGATACAGATGACCAAAAATATGGGATGTGTCTCAATGAAGCCTTTTGACAGACAGGGCAAGACTTTTCAGTCTGAAAGAGAAACGACTGAGGGAGGATGTATCAGTGACCTATAAAATTCTGAGTGGCATGAAAAAAAGTGAATAGCAAAAAATGATTTATCTTCTTTCAAATAAAGACCCAGGCAGCATAAAATGGACTTATGACTGGGTCAGAATAAACAAACAGGTAATTTTTAACATAATTGTTATTTAAGCTCTGTAGTTCTTTCCCACAGAGTGTTCTGCATCCCAGAAATAGAGATTGTTCAAAACCGATTATCAAAATTAATCGGAAGAAAGTTTCATATTGGTTTCATCATGTAACTGACTAGATTACCCGGAGGCTAACAATCTTTTTGATTATAAAATGATCTGAAAT
>WAAG01090989.1:0-11854 GCA_013390105.1 Tichodroma muraria
TGACCTGAGAGTACGAATTAAATCTGGGCCTATATATTTTAATGAAACCTGATTGTACAAGTGTTTTCACTGTTTCTCAACATAAGCAAACACTTTCTGGCAGTGTTTCATGGAACTAATTGATAATAGCTCAAAGAATGATACAGAGCCTCTTTGGCTATGACTTTAAGGAGAGAGGCATCTGCAGTATTTACTTGTTTTAGCATGGGTTTTGTCTACAAGAATCAATTAGTCATGTAAACCACTGGAATAAATACTATCCTTCCTGGGGGGGTCTGCTGCAAGATTAAATAGGGCTCAAGCAAATCATATAAGGGATAGAGATTTTAGAAGGGGCAATCATCCCACTGATCTAGCAGACAGAAGCCTGTGAACCTAAACAATGCCACTGGATCAGGTGGAATCTGGTAAGCAGGCAGCTTCTCTTCCTGAAATAAACTATTTTAAACTTCAGCTTGGAGAAAAGTGTCTTAAACAGAACAAACTGCTACTTCAAAAGGCATGGATCAAGTACACAGTAGCACGACCTGAATGTCCTTTTCTGGACTCATTACAACCTGACAGGGCTTCTCATTTCAAATGACAGTCAGGAAAACTTGGAAAGCTCCCAGCCAATTGCAAGGTGGAAGAATGATCCGACTAAAATTAAATCTGAAACTCAAATATTACACCAAGACCTTTCAACTTGCTCATTATTCCATTAAACCAACTGTAAAAGCACCATTCTTCATCTGAAATGAGTTTAGAAAAACTTTGATTGTGTGACTTGGTCTACAAATAAGAGTGACGGGAGCAGAACGATATTTTCCTTCAGGGCTTATACCTTTAGTCACTCTGATGATGATGACTAAGTATCAGATCTGACAAGCTGAAGGTTAATTACTTACTCTGTGTTTCAGGTCTGTCAGGGCAGAATATCAGCATCGATTTATTTACCAAAAGTCAGGAGTATTTGGTATTTACTTTGGGCATAGAGAACTGTTGTTCTAAAGACTTGTTGTCTTTAGAAAAATGCTAGTCTTCTACTAAGCTGAAAATGTTTCTCTGCTTCCCATTTTGGTCTCATTTAAATTTCTCTTCTTTCTTCAATTTCCAAGGATCTCTTGGTACTTTTCCTCTTTACCTTCAGTTCTTGGCAAACAATAAAATACTTCACATCACATCAGTGAAGATCATGAGCAATTAGAAGGCTCAAACAGAAAGCAAAGTAGGTGGTGTAACTTTGAGACAGGAATGGATGCATAGTGGTCCATTAAAAAATACAGAAAACCTTAAATCACACTGTTAGGGAAAAGCCTTAAAAAAAATAAGGTGGATGACAAAAATCTTTCCCTATGAATGTGACATATTTCAATCATTAACTGCTGAGGAAAACAGATTAGGTAGTGCTGCTGCTGCAGCAGCAAAGGAGAGGGATGTCTGAAATGCTGCCAATGAAGCATTGCTGGGTAAATTTTTCAACTTTTTCCAATTTATTTATTTATTTTTTTTTTTAATCCACAATTAAAATGGAAACAAAAATTTATGGGAAGAGGGAACTACTGATATTACATACTTTTACAGGCCTCTGGACTATTCCTCATCAGCATTGCTCTCCCCTTCTCTCTGACCCTGTCCTTCACGTGCCCCCACATCCCTTGGTTTCCCCTGTTTTCCCAAAACTTAAGTTATATCTCACTCTCCTGTGGTTCTTTCTACTTTTCTCAAAGAACATCTTCCTCCCTGATACCTGTGTTTAGTTGGGATTTATTTGGGTGCAATTAAAATCTGGATTTCTCCTGGGTCATGTTGGAAAGAGACATCAGAATTCCACTGGCACTGTATGATGGGAGACACTTAAATATAGATGCAGTGTCCTACTTCCTTCTTGTAGTCTCTAGTATCCTGTTCTTGTTTGTTTATTCAGACTATATATAGAGCTGCTCTTTTGTTTCCAGAAAAAATTCCTTTGCATGCATTATCTATCCATAAATCCTTTTCTTTGCTGTGTAGAAGCCTACAGCTACAGTTGGAGTCAAGTTATGCTGAGATCCCTGATCAAAACATGCACACTTCAATAAAAACATCACTCATTGGGAATTTGCTCTGATGTTGCCTGCAACAAACATTTAGGAACAGTTTTGTTTTCTCTATGTCTGACTTTAATTTAGAACCCAAAGCTCCAGTTTTGGGTTTTAAATTAAATACAATATACATGTATATTAAAATATTACTTTTATTAATATTATTATTAATAGTAATAATCATGATAATTGAAAAATGCCTTCTATGCAACACCAAGTAGTACAATTTTTATTATTTTCTTTGACATTTTCAGTACCCTTAACTTTTAACAGAAATATTCTCTATTTCTTTAAAAGGATGATGGCCATCCCTTACTCAAGTCCATGTCTTGAAAACAAATAGTTTCTTAGCATTTTCCCCAATATCGTTTTTTCAAAGACAAATGAAAATTTCTATAATGTTTTCTTCTGAGCCAAAAGTAGTGTCAAACAAAACAACATTCTGTATAAAAGAAAATCAAAAAGAAACTTGACATCCATATAAGACCTTGGGGATAATGCTACTTGTGTTTGTTGAATCTCATAGATTTGTTCTACTTTGAATAAATTACCTTGAGGATTTGGCATAATACGCATAGAAAAATCTTGGTAGAAGGAATATAAAGAGAAATACCATGCAGTGCAAGGGTAGAGAAATGTAGGAAGAACAGTTGTGCTGGTGGAGCATTGGTCCTGTGCATAAGGGATGGCTAAGAGTCAGATCAGGTAAGTCAAGCAACTCCTATCATCTAATGCAGGATATCTATGCTAGACATACAGACGAAGATTACAGCGTTCAGGCTATACGGTCAGCGGTGGGTTGACTCTGGCCAGATGCCAGGTGCCCACTAAAGCCACTCTATCACTCCCCTCCTCATCTGAAATGGGGAGAGAAAACATAATAAAACTCTTGGGTCCAGATAATGACAGGGAGAGATCACTCATCAATTATTGGTACAGGCAAAACAGACATGAACTGGGGAAAATTTATTACCAATGAAAGCAAAGTAGGATGACAGAAAAGTAACAACTGAAGCTTCAAAAAACTTCTCTCCACCCCTCCCTTCTTTGCAGGCTTAACTTCACTCCCTATTTTACCTACCTCACCTCCACTGGCCCAGGGAGACAGGGAAAAGGGGCTGTGGTCAGATCTTCACAAGTTGCATCTCCCACTCCTCCTCAGAGTAAGGACTCCTCACACTCCTCCCCTGCTCACCATGCGGTCCCTCATGGAGCCTGCTCCATTGCCCTGCCCTGGGGTCACAGCCTCCTTCAGGCAGTTGTACAGTCCTTCACAGGCTGCAGGTGAATCTCTCTGTTCCACTGTGGACCTCCATTAGCTGTAGGGGCACAGTTTGTCTCACCATGGACTTCATCATGGACTGCAGGGGAATCTTTGCTCCTGTGCATGGAGCATCTCCTGCTCCTCCTTCTTTATTGACCTCTATAGAGTCTGCAGAGTTCTTTCACGTATTCTTTTCTCTCTCCGTTTGCAGACAGAATTGTTTTCATAATTTTCCCCCCTTCTTAAATATATCCCTGATATGCTACCACTATTACTGACGGGCTTGCCTTTGATCCATCTTGGAGCCAGCTGCCACTGGCTTCATTGGACATGGGGGAAACTTCTGGCAGCTTCTGACAGAATAAAGTCCTTTCTATCTCTGCTTTCTACCAAAACCCTGCCAAGAAAACCCAATCCACTGTCAAGTTCCTGTTCTGGATTTACTCTCAAGCTTGAAGAAGACCAAAGAGACACAGAGGGAGAGACATGAACTTTGGTGCAGAGTATTTTCAAAAGGAGGGACTGTGGCAGAAATGGTGAAGTGCAATAAAAAGAAATACAAGAGGGATTCTAATGAGAAAACATTGTCAAAATGCTTGTGAATAGAAAAAAATATTTAAAGATAATGCCATGGATTCAGCAAATATATACAAACTATCAAAACAATCTCCAGTAAGATAATTCCTTCCTCCCAGGCTGATGCATTTTAGGCAATAGGAAATTAACAATGAGGTGAAGGACATTATTAAATGTAAAAATTTTCACTTCTGAATTGAAGTTCTGTTCAAGTGAGGAAAATAATAAAAAAAGGAAGAAAAAAGAGAAAAGCTTTGGCAAGTAGGTGTTAAACGCAATAAGGCAAGTCAAAAAAAAGGTTCTGAAGAGCAGGTTGTTAAAGACATAATAACTAGAAGTGAGTTCTCTTCAAACACATCAGAGGCAGGAATTGTGAGATAGTCTGTAGGACCTGTCGATGATGGATATAGTAAAGGAAAGCTCAAAGGAAACAAAGCTGCGTAGAGAAGCAAAATGAATTCTGTGCTTCTTTGTTCACTGGGAAGGAGGGAGGGAGGCAAGGTAGAACCAAAAACTTTGTTTACAGGAGAAATACCAGAAAAGAAGCAGCATCAACTTTTAAAGAACAGAGTTATCTCTCTCTAATCTGCTCCAGTTTCTCAAAGGAGTCACTGGATTTGCACACAAAGCTGATCTGATGGAAACAGTCTGCATAGATGTCTCCAAGTGCTTCATCAAAGGCTCCTAAAAAACCCCAGCCTATCATGCTTTAATGGCCAGATAATCACACATGAAAGTTCAAAGATAGGCACCTACCTCTGTAATGAGGCACCTGAATAAATTATTTCTCTTATTTATTTATTTATTTATTTATTTATTTATACATGTCTTGCAGCTCATTTCATGGGAGAAGAATGTGGTTTTGGCTCTGTAGAAAGTATAGATTGTTTTATTTAGTAGTCTAACATCTGGTATACAAACTGGCACAGTTGCCACTTGATGTCCATACAGGGACTCACTTTGACACCTTTGACTACAGCCAGATGCACTAACTGCAGAAAATAAAATATCCTTTTTGCCATATATGTGTTGAGATGGAAAATAAACCACTTTTTTTCTATCTTTCTACTTCACCTGGCTGATGGACAGAAGAGCACATCACCACTGAATTAAAATATTTTTTACCAGCATTCATCTGAGACAAGAAATCTCAACTTCATTGTAACTATTCACTCCATAAAAGCTCATAGTAAACACACAGAGACTGTTATGAAAGAAGAAATACAGAAAGTGAATAGTGTACAGGTACAAAGATAGGATGAAATCATGAGATCTAGGAAAAGAATACTGTTCCTTGCTATTAAGAGGAGCAGCACTTAGAACAATGACAACATCAAGAAATCCTGGCTGACAAGGACCAGAGTTATCCATGATCCACACCTCAGGTAATTCTTCCATATCACTGCTCTTAGAAGGTTTTACTATTCTGAGACAAGGGAAAGAAAATTTCATTGTGCAACCTGATTTCTCAGTTTCATTTTCCACGTTTCCCGTGAAAAATAGAAGTCTCTGTCACAGTAGCAAATTAGCCCCCAAAGATGCTAGATTGGCCTAAAAGATTTGTCATTTGATACTGCTGCGCTTGTTTTGGAAATAACCTTGAAAGAAAATGGCATTATGCCTGTTTATTAACAGAATCTGGAAACTGCAGAGCCTGTATATTTTTCGAGTTGAATAGAGAGCCTTTCTGTAAAGTCATTTACACAACCAGTTATTTGGGTTGAAAAGCACTCTACGTGAAAACACCGGCTTGAATGTCAAAGACAGGAATAGCAAAGTTTTGCTAGACTCTCTGTTTCAAATTCTAGAAGTAAATTTGGTGACTTCAGAGAAGTTATACTGGGGATCACTCCAGGGTCTTATAAGCAGCCAGTACTCTATAAATGTAACATTATAGCAAATCAAATTCTCTATCAGAGGGAACATCTTCCCAGCAATGTGTGTAGCTCCTGTAAGATTTGTTCAGCTCTGCCAATAAAAGTAGTGGGTTATTTGTTTGGGTTTTTATGTTTGTTTGTTTGCTTGTTTCATAGGATTTTAAAATTTATTTAGAAATAATGGAACAAACACAACTCCAATAATTTGTTGCAACAGAGGTTGGCTAGTGGGAGGTGTGTTTTGGTGTGCTTTCAGTTAGGCAGGTACAGCTATGGGCAGGTTAACAAATGCAGTGAAGCTCACTAACTCTACAGGAGCTTCTAAATACTTGTCTGAAAGATGATCAGGGCAAAATAAAAGAACTGTAGATTGTAGATTGCAAAACTAGTTAATTGGTGACTGTTTTGTATTCTGTTTTTTTCCTTTTAGATTAAATGTTAATTTTACATGTCCTGTGCATCTTCTAAAGAAACATGGGTATTCTTGCCAAAAAAGCTTGAATGTCTGGTATTTTGCCAGAAAGACCTCTGCCTGCCCCCAGGATTGACACTCTGTCCCTCCTGTGTTTGCTGAACTAATTACTTGGAGAAATTAAATTACAGTAACAAATCAGCACCTCCTCGTGATTGGAATCTCTTTGAAGTAGGCCTTTTTGTTACTCATTGTATTTTATAATTCCTTTTAAAATGGCCTATTGAGAGGACCTCAGTAAGATTCATGCTGGTGGGACAGTCTGTGGAACACTGACATTATTTTTTATTGCTCTGAAGAATGGTTGCTCTACTTTGAAAGATTCTAAAAACAGCCCAGAAGGGGGATAGCTCAGTTTTTATTCATTCAGTCTTGTCATCATATTCAAGTTTAGAGACTACTTTTCTATTTGCAAGCCTTGCAGACTTCCCCAAGTCAACCTGGCTTCTCTTTTTTTGCCCAGACTCTTAAAAAACTATCCTTATTTTGCCTATTCAGCTCTATTGACTAAGTGCATCTCTGACAGAAGGGTAGGATTGCAAGGTAACTGCTGCCATGACCCTGACTGCTTCTCCTTTGCCTCTAAGGAGATTCAAAAATGTTTTGTCATAGATGGAGCAAAGTTCTCAGGTGTTATTAAAAAAAAACCCCACAAACAGCAAATCCATTAGAAAAGGCTTATCGAGCCAAGTTTTCTCAGAGCAGTTTGAGGGTTTGGATTCTGCTTTCCATCACAGAAGGTTTCCCAGGTTCAAGATGAAACCTGAGCAGAACAAGGAAAATAATCTGACTCTACATTTCATTGTAAAAAGTATTTGTGCTAGATAAACAAACATAATTAAATGTTGTCTTGGAACACCACACTTTCCACAGCTTTATAGGAAAAAGGAGGAATTACAGATCAAAACCCCCCAGTTTTTTAGTCTAACACAGAATTAGCATCTCCAGTATTAAGTGATTCTACCTGCATGAATGATCTGTTATTTTGGTAGTAGTTCATCTATGATCAAACATAAAAAAAGTAACAAATCAAAGGATACCTCGTCCTTGGCAAAATAAACATCTCATCTTCCACTTACAAGGATAAGAGAGAGAAAAACACAAAGCCATATTGCATAAGGCAATCCAAAGTCCATCTGCCTCTGAGATATTGGTCTTACAGCTTACTATGCAGTAATGTCTTGTCACATAAATCTGGACTAAAATTCTTCACTTTTTCCACTTCAGAAATCCTGTCCTGTCAGACAGAAATCCTTAATAAAAGGACTATATCCTCCTACTCTTCCTCTCCACATATTGTCACTTGCTTCCTAAATTGCTACTCTGGGAAGACTATTCTTGGAAGATGGAGACAATTCCTGGTTAACTAAGGCAGCCTAACAAAGACATTAGATAGAAAGAGAGACTGCAAAAACATCATTCCTGAAAAATTTTGCCATGGATTTATGGCTTACCAAGTTAAGGGAGTTTGATAGAGCCAGAACAGTCTTGCTTTTGCAGTTGACAGAGAAATTTTGTAGGAAAGATAAAGTAGCTCATATTCTGATGATCATTTTGGGAACTGGGCAATTCAAAGATTTGGTCAGAGCCTTGCACTGTGATCAGATTTGTGATTGAGATCTTTATCTTAATATTAACACTACATGTTCTTTCTTAATTTGCTTATCTTCCTATGTGACTTAGTTCAGGATCTATCCAAAAACAGCCAAGTGGTCTGGATTCCTCATGAGTCTCTCATTGGATACAACAGCCTAAAAATATACAATTTTTCAGAAGTGAGATAAGCCTGAATTGTCCCTAAAATATTTGTACATGGTAGGTTCTAGAGTTGCTAATGCAAAAGATAAGATGATAGCAGTGTTTATTCTCATTTATTTTAATGCCTTTATGCAATAGAAGGGTGGGAACAGCACATGCACACTCTCTGTAGTAGGACCTAAGTTTAGAATTTTGAACAGAAAGAAATAATAAGGCAAAATGTGTGGCTGAAGTAAGGAACACAAGCAGGGAATAGCACATTGACATAAAATTAGGAAATCTGTGAGTTCCATAGCTGGAGAAAACAGCCCATTAAAAGAGAAGACCTGGAAAGCTGGAAAAAGGCAGGAATATAAGAGTAGGTAGGGCATTTGGCAATAAAGAAAACAATTAAAATGCAAAAGTGTAGATATGTTTTTTAGAGACAGAATTCCAAGTCAGGAAAAATGAAGAAAGAAACCCACTCCTCTGTGTTCCACATTGCATGGGATACCAAGGACAGGGGAGACACATCAGGGCTGCTTGAGGGGACACCCTGTGGAGCAGAAGATGCCTCTCTGGGCAGGATGAGTGTTCCCTGCAGCCCAGGCGGCTCGACAAGGACCTTGGTGGGGGCATCACTGCAAAAAGCTTTGCTGCCCAGAGATTTGCTACTTCTGCTTCCATGGAGTTCAGGTCTCTCTGCTCCCAGTGTGTCTCCCTCATTTTAAAGTCCAAGCACCTCAGGGAAGAGGCCTCCCACCAGGGTATAAATGTGCCTATCCTGAATTTCATGAACAGTCACAGATATGTGCACCATTTTATCGAAAACTCAACTTTGACTGACTGCAACTGAACATAATGAGAAACACTTCTGAGAATAAATTGAAATAGAATGAGCAGAGCAGTAAAGGCAGCTTTATCAGAAGAATATATCTCAGTGACCTCTCTGGGTTTTTTTCCAATATGCCATTAGTAATAAAAAGCAGAGGTATAATGAACATTGCTTTCTGCAACAAAAGTGTTAATTATTCCTTCTCTCCCACAGAGGTAGCAAAATGTCATTGATGACTGATTTTCAAATTCTATAAAATACGTTTTCATCCAATTTTACTATCAGAAAGAATCAAATCATTATATGGTTTAAATTATATATATCTTTCAGATCACTCTGAATTTTTCTCCTAGATGCAAATGGACTGTTCTTAGCTTAGCATGACTGAAAACAAAAATATATTAAGGTAGTTTTATCATGCCATTTAGTATGCAGATAAGAGAAGTTGTTTTATTGTTAGCAGATATTTTTATAGCTAAATACAAGTAATTGTAATTTAGTGTGCTTTATGACAAACTGGAAACTTCAATTTAGAAAAAAAATTATCAAATAGCATTTCCTATGTAACTAGGAGAGACATTTTGGAATCAAATGGGAAGAAAAAAACTTCAAACCATAACTCTTTGCTTTTCCATGTGAAAGAATCACAGAGGAAGACCGGTGAAAAAAATTAATGGAATAATACACATTATACTGCAAAAGAGCATTAATTATTACACCAGTACTTTCAGACATTCTTGCTTTTTAAACCACAAGCCACTAAACGTATCTGCAGTATGGAAGTTCTGTAGAAATGCTTGGAGAAGATTTTGAAGTGGTTGCAAAGCAAAGAGAGCTGATAATACTTTCATACTAGATTAACAAATCTATTGTTTATTACCTCAATGATATGACATGCTGTGAGGTGCCTATGCTCATGCAGTAATGATTAGCTAGTTGGCTAACTTCCAGCCAGTAGAGTTATTAACACTATATTGTGAAGCTTCAATGTAAGTTTGATTTCCTTGTACTGTACATTGCATGAAGAAAATTTGTATTAATCAATATAAATTATTCCACAAACAGTAAGACATGGTGGGAGTGAGCAGGAAAGGCTGGAAATGAGGTGCTAGCAAAAAAAAAAAAAAAAAAAAAAAAAAAAAAGGGGNAAAAAAAAAAAGAAGGTGGCATGTTCTGCCTCTAATTAATGTAGAAGGAAAGTCTTTGAGTCTTTGAAAGGCAGAAATCAGACATCTAATGGCTAAAACAGAATACTGACTAATGGCCTGTGCTAAGAAACAGAATTGGGATGTTACTTTAGACTTACCAAGCTTTTTTCATTATACCTCAAGTTTTACCTGAAAAAAAAGGATGCCACCTCCCTCCTATTAAACAATCATTAATACACATTAAATGGTTGACTTAGAATGTTTTATTCGATTATAGGCAGATGGCAGAATTTAAGATATGATGTTGAAATAACATGAGCATGTATAGAAGAAGCCCAGAGTATGCATATTGTACTGATATTGTGCCTAACTTAATTTTTTATTTCTCTTATTTTATAAGTAATAGCCTGAGGCATTTAATTAGTGCTTCCAAGACTACTCACCATGACAAAAATTCAGTACTAAGTAGTGCAGTATTTGACATTATTCACTAGGTTAGGAATGAAATAAGAGCATATAGAGTTCAGATGCACTATTAGTGCTTATTCTTCACCAACCTTTGGACCAACAAAAAATCATTCTGCTTATTTAAACCCTTGCTTCTTCTCTGTTGTTACACTGGAAATGAAAAAGATGAGTCAGTTTGATGGGTTAAGAACTGTGGACAGCCACTGACTTCATGTTCACCTTTATGGACTATCAGATATTAATTTCTGGCCAGCATATCCACAAAGCTGGCTGTGATATATGCCTCACAGGCAAGTTGTGGATCAGATGTGTTCAGAGTGTCAGTTGTGCTAATGAAAAGATCTATACAAAACATTGCCTTGAATAGATGGACACAGAACCACTGACCAAAGAGGTCCTGGCATCAGACAGATTTCTGTGTGTTTGGAAGACTCCTCAATGTGTTTTACTATTTTAATTTATTTTTATTTATATATGGACATGAATTTTAAAGTACTGCTGTGAGCACTTAGCTTTGAGCAGATAAACTGAGATGACTGTGCTTACTGGTGATGCACTTTGGGTTGGATTATGGGCTAGTGCCAGCTGAGCAAACCATTTCCACACATTCTTAGCAGTAGATTGTATGAATGGAATGATCGATATCTGTGAGACTACACAAATATTTTTAAGTACATAAGTAAAATAGGTACTGAGCCAGAGGCTTCAGCTTCACTAAGAAGTTTGCACACACTACAGTTTTAAATGAACAGTATTTCTATCCTATTTCAGTATATGCTCAACTTTAAGCTGGACACATAGACCCGCTGTGATCCACAGGACTCCTCATGTGCTTGTGCCTGAAGCTCAGCGTATGCTTAATGGACTGATGGAGTTGGGCCTGACAATAAACAAGTCTGCTGGTATCCTGAAGATCCATGTGCTTCCCTCATGTCTAAACCTTGATGGAAGTGGCCTTAACTGACATGTTTTACTCCTCAGCTGGAGTGGGCTGAGGACACACAACATGGCGAGTAATAGCCAGTGTTACCATCTGTCTGGGTTTTCCTAGATGTACTCGACTTCCCCTATGTACATTTGGATCTGGATAGTGGTTGCATAATTTTTCTAAATGCTAGGCAGAAAGATGGCAGCTCCAGGGTCAGCAGCTCAAATAAGAGGACATGAATTGGTGTAAAAAAGCTGTAAGTTTGTATCTGAAATTATGCTTAACAGGCTATTTGAAAATAGATTTAAGATATAAAAAAGGTGTGCTTTCAGAACGGTGGTATTTTTCACTCTGTAGAGTTTTAATTGGATCAAAGTAAACTTTTCTCTAGACCACGTTTTTAAAAAACATGTTGTGGTACTTGTGGGGTTTTTTCCAAAATTAAAATTGTGGAAGCAATGATATACTTATGTTGAAGCAAAAAAA
>WAAG01090993.1:323-10490 GCA_013390105.1 Tichodroma muraria
CTCTGAAAGGATGTGCCATGGGCAGATTACTACTCAGTATGTACTGAGTATGAACTCAGGAAATACCCTGAGTTCAGTTGTTCCAGAGACCAGTCAGGAAGCTCTGGATCTGTATGGCCGGGCTGCAGCCAGCAGTGTGTGGGGATGTCTGCTTTAACTGACTCTTCACTTTCAGCTCAGGCAAAGTCTGGCTGACCCTGCTGTGGTGAAGCCATTAACATCGCTTTAAAATCTGCTTCTCCACTTATGCCTTTTAACATCCATACAACTCAATTGCTTAGATTTTCTTTTGATTTTCCCCCAGCCTGAAAGACACTGATTTTCACTCTCAGTATGTAGTTGCATCGACTTCTTTAATGCCATTATGTGAGTATCAATTGGCAATGTCCAAAAGGACTAAAAGGTCTGTTTCCAGAATGAAACAGAAGAAATTCTCATTCCACAGTTGGGTACTACTGTTAGATACTGTGATTTTCCCAGGAAATTGCAGGATTGGAAACAGGAGCTTTGAGAACTCTGAAGAGGGTTAAATCTCAGTTAAATCCATAGATTTCTGTGGTGTGTAGAAATTCTGCAAATAAATATGTGAATATTTGTCTTTTACACTGAATTCTTGGAGTTCTTACCCAAGTCAGAGAAAGCATCCTATTCTCCAGAGTCCTTAAGCATGTGCTTAACTAAAAGAAGGGATTTTAAGGAGAATTTCTGTGGAGCTCTATGTATTTCCTATCAGCTGCTTCCATGTGGGAATCAAGCCATTTATGTATACAGTTCTTGACTCTGGGGCAATTAAAATCTCAGCCATAATGTTATATTAACACAGAATTTGGTGTGCCTAATGACATATTAAATCTTCCTAAATTATAGCTAAATTACAAAAAGAACTAATTTACCAAAACCAGTTACTAAATGTTTAGAAAAGGAAGATAATTGAATTATCCCTTGTTTGTCAGAGACAGATAATCTCCTTGTGAGAAATCTCATTTTTTCTGAAGCATGATTAATTGGCCTGACGAGTCAGAGATTATGACAAATTATGCAGGAGAAGATAATAGTAGGGAGCAGAGAACCAGCAGCTCTTATTTGTTTTGGGGCTAGGTACCACTTCTGGATTCCTCCTGATCCTTGGTCTCTTTGCTGCTGCTGGTGCTGCTGCTGGAGATGAGCCTTGCTGCTCTCACAGCTGCCCTTTGCTCCTTTCCCTGACGTGCTCAAAGCCTCAGCCTGATTCTGATCAATAACATCACCTCCCCAAGAAGGATGCCTGAAAAACCACGTGTTTTTAGGTCAATGAATGGTTTCTACTGAATAATCGAAAACATGAGATGTATTTTAAATTTTCCTTTAGTCATGGTAGGAAGGCATTTATGACTCACGCAGAAGGTCCAGTCACAGCTTCATCTTCTTGTTTGAAAAGCCTGGCAGGTGTTGGATCTGAATCAAAAGTTTATTGGTTATGTTAATGTTACATCACACGGGTTTGAGAATAATTTTCCATTTGCGCCATCTTGTATGTATAGATCATGCTGTCATAGGAACTAGACTTGAGTTATTGTCTTATTAACATTATTTGGAAAATGTTATGAATTAGATCTGCATTATATATTAATGTGTTCAAAAGAAAGGTATATTTAAAATTATAGTGGGTGTTGTCACAGCCATATGACTTGAAGACTTAGTGTCTCAAGTAGAGTATCAGATAGTGCAAAACTCCCAAATTAAATGACTGTTGGCACCACTCTGCTTTTTCTGTTGTTCTGACTGCTAAAAGTGATTTGACCCAAGTATAAGTTCACATATTCTGCCTTTTCCTCTGCAATCACTTTTCACCCCTTCCCAACATCAGTTCTCTCTCATGTTTAGTTCTCTTTTATATCATCAGTTTGCTTATAAGAAAAGGTAATTTCCCAGGCATCCCAGGCAAGCCCCTGGGAATCTACCACTGTCCACAGTCCCATACCACAGACATCCAATCATCTCCTCACACCAGGACTCCCTGAGGTACCTGAGAGCCATTCCAGCTCTACTTTGGGCACTGCATCCCTTTGGCAGGAAGAAGCACACAGTGGCCTTTTCTTCTGAATAGCTATTTTGTGTTTTGCATGCATTTCAAGGTAGCAGCTTGTTTGAAGGTGTCTCTTCAGGAGCCCTTGGGCACTCAGCAGGGCTTTCTGTTGCTTCCCTGGTGTCACTCTAATGAGTTTAAATATGAAAAAGCTTAAAACATACAGGAGTTGTTCCCAAAACTGATGAATAGTCAGTGGTTTATATTCATTGGAGCACTTTAGTCAGTTTTAATCACAACAGAATATGTTTGCATCTGGTCCCAGCCCTCTGGGTCCTCCCTCAGTACTGTGGAGTAATTGAAGATTATGATTAAAGGCAATTATTTTTATTGCCCATTGACTGAGGAAGATTTCTGATAGTGCTGGATAGGATCTGATCTGTAAAGGAAAGGCCTTGTGGATTGTCTGCATCAGGACAGATCCCCATCAGCAGTGGTGTGAGAGGTTCAAATGAACCCGCTTGCATCCTGTAGGCAGTCAGTGGACTGTGGCATGGAGAGAGGGGGCGTGGGGCAGGAAACACGGACATGCTTTTTGTCTGAATGCAGAAGACAGAATGTGTGCACTGTGCCACTTTGCTTATGATGCATTTGGGCTTGTTATTAGCTCGCACAGGGTTCAAGCCCAGTGTAATGTCACTGACTTTGCTGAGGCTCCCTTTGGTGCAGCTGTCAGTGAAAGCACAAGGTTTTGTCTAGGAATTAAAGGCAGAAATATGAGAATTGAAAGCATATATATTCAATAAGGTGAAATACTTAACACCTAACCATTCCAAAAGCAGCATTTTTGTTGGAGGCAGTAGTAGAGAAGAATGATGGTCTACTAGGTAGCTCACCCATGTTGAGCTTGGAAAACTTTGTCTGTATTCTTTGCTCTGCTGTTCCTGCACTAGCCTTTGCTGCAGCACTTAGACTGCTCCATGTCTCATTTCCCCTCTCTGTTAAGAGTGAACATGCCTTCTTAGGACCATGTGAACTGCTTTCATGATGTTTTAGCATGAAAATTTGTACAAATTCACTGATGTAGTGATGGGGAGGGCAAAGGCCTTTGTGATTTTTTATGTGTACCTATATAGTATCTATGGAATTAACCACTTCTGACAATGGAAAAAAAATACACCAGAAAGCAATAAATTCAACACTTTTGGCTTAGTGACACTGAAGAGAAGTTTGCTGTAGGGTAGTAGGGAGATTTGTAATTTTGGGAGAGCACTGGCACATGCTTGTTATGCTCTTAGGCTTCATCTAGATGTTTGCTGTGGCAAAGAGGCTGTTGGAGAAGATGGACCTCTGTCAGACCTAGGTTGGCTGTTGTAATATTCCCTGTGTGTAATGAGAGCAATTTTCTGAAGTTTGAAGCCTCTGTAGGTCCTATTTGTATAGTATAAACATCCTTTCTTTATCAGGTCTGCTAGTTAGGTACTTTCTTTGCTTATGTTTTCCCATATTTGCTTGGTGAGTCAGAGGATTTTAATCTTTTTTATTTGATTAAGTCCAGTTGTGAGAAACAGAAAAAAATATTCCTGACTAAAGTGATCTGAGTTTTCATTTACAGGCATGAGAGAAGCCAAGAAAAATTCATATTGCAAATGTTTTGACTATTGACATTTACCATCCTTTCTGTTTGGGAGGAGCTGAATCAGACTCTCCCTCATACTGCTCAGAGTGGATTTATATCTCTGGGGTCTGATTCCCAGGACTCCACCCACAGGCACTTTTTTATTACCCACGCAGCTGTACTGAGTCCAGTTTTTTGATTTTTGCCTGATTTATTATCATGTGAACAAGGGCCGCACCAAGCTGTGTGACTCCTGCAGTTAGTTTTGATTTGCGCTGATGCAGCTGACAGAAGGAATTGACTTGAATGATCTCACTGTTGCTGTGGCACTTGCATTGTAATTAAAGCCAACGCTGTGTCGTTATCTCTTTAGAAATGCATGCTGGGCCTGAACCTCTTAGCACACTTCTTGTGCCTACAACTGTCTGCTCTTCTGAATAACTCTATTCACGAGCATCATTTTGTTGCTGGGCATCTGCCGTGAAGGGGCTGAGGTCCAGCATGATGTGCTGGGGCACGTGTCCAAACCCTGGCTCTGAAGAGCTTCCCACGGTTACCCAGCCGTTCAGGGGAGCGCCCGTGAGCTCAGGGGGAGCGCGGGGAGCTCGGCTTGGACAGGCATAGCCCGTGCTGGACAGGCAGACAGATGCCTGTCGTGCTGCACATGGGCTGCCTGGGCGGAATCCTCGAGCAAAATCTGTGGAGCCAGCAGTGTGTTTAATTCAGCCTTTTGACTGAATGCCTCCCTAATGTTCCTCTTTCATCTAGTTTTCCTTCACTGATCATTTCCAAGCACTGCTGTGCAGCTTGGCCTGGATTTAGGAGCTGCTGATGCTCCACGTGGTGCTGGTAAAGCTGGTTGTAGGAATGGGCAACACAGCAACTCCCTGAGGTGGCAAAAGACTGCAGCCCCGTGTAAGTGTGCCCTAACTTCTCAGTAAGAGCAGAAGCAGTAGCTCTGAGGGGCCCTTGCACCCAGCTGTCTTATCTCAGTATTGCTCATCCTTCTCCCATTCCCAGGGAGCCAAGGCACACACCAAAAGGTTTTGAGAAATCACAATCTATTCACCACTTCAGCACATTTGCCTGATCAAGATTACCAACCTTAATTCTCTAGGCCTTTCTCTACTGCTTGTAACTTAGCATTTCTTGTTTATTTTCATCTTTATTTCCCATAGTGTACTGGCACATTTGTTCACACAAATAAGGGAAGGTGATAGTGTTTCTCCCTGACCACGTGCTCTCTCTTCTGTTCCAAGTCTTAATTAAAATGATACTACAGGAAGCAAATCAATTAACAGATACCTTACAAGATGCTTTATTCACTTACACATGTACACACAATTACTTACAAGTATCACATTACTGCTTTAGTTTATCTGTTAGCAAATGCTACTAATGAACTGCAGTGTTACTGAAATGGGTAACAGACACCTAGGAAACCAGGGAAAGCATTCCAATATATCATTCTTCTCTCAACAAAATTTTACATTTTGTTGTTCCAAATGTGTGGAAAAATTACTATCCGGTTTCCTTTGCACATTTGACAAATGACCTGCTTTGTGAAAGTCAAAAAACACCCATACTGTTATCAGATTGTAAAACAATCCCTTTAGTTACAGTTACAAGTAGTACAGTAGCTTATTCTTTATAAAAACAAAATTCTGATATGTCTGTTCTTATGCTCTAACAGCATGTTCCCTCTTAGTCCCTCACCCAGCACATCAGCTCTGCATGATCTGAAAATTGATTACTGGATAGGAGGCCCTGGTCTCCATGATTTTTCTGAGTGATATTTCTTAATAATACTCAGAATTTCTAGGTTGGACTTCAGTCTTACAATTGCTTTTTTTTTNATTAAGTCTCTTATATTAGTGGAGAGCTGGAAAGAACTTTATTTATTATGATCTGCTACACTGAGAGCAGAAACAGGTATAAAAGTGAATTTTAAGAATGCATATAAGGTGAGAGATTTAAAAACCTCATATGTCTGTAAAGATTGGCTTGAGCTGAAAGGTTATGAAGATCTTGTTTATTTACAGGTTGTGGTCTTTGAATCTGGATAATGGTAAATTGCAATAAAATAGTATAACATCCTGTTTACTACGGAGTCATCCTGTAATGCTACAACATAAGGCTCTGCCAGTGAAATATTGGGATATTACTTAATTAAGTTGGGCACGCCATCTACCTGAGGCCCTCAAGTCTTGAAGTTCTGCTGTTTCCTGAGAGGTTTCTGAAGGTTTCCTGAGAGAAGCTGTAGGAATAGCAGAGGATGCTTGCCAAGGGTTCCCAAAGCTCCCACAGCTGACATTGGCTGCCCTGTCTTCACAAGATGAAAGAAAAGCCTGACTTGAAATAAAAAAATCTTCCTGTTTCCTTGCACCTTGTGATGAAAATATGTTATATACAGCATTCTTGAAAGAAGAGGATTAAACAAAATAGAATCTACAGCATGATTTTCTGAACTGAGACCAAAGCCACCAACTCAAAGCTTTGGTAAAAGTTGTTAAGTGTTTGTAGAATAACTTGGTTTTAAATTATTGTAAATCATTTAAACTACTCTAAATGTTCTGAAATAAAACTCTATTTTTTGTTCACATCACTCCCACTGTAAGAAGCTTGTAATTGGAGCAAGGCAAAGCAATTTTGATGTAATCAGGTCCACCAGAACATATAAGGCTGGAACAACAGTGAAGGTGCTGGGAAATTTATATTATTTACAAATTCTGATTGAACTTAGTGCATAGTTTTATAATAAAAAAATAGGGATAGGGAAATTCTGGAAATAACAAATTAGCTTGTTTGTATGGTGTTGGCATGAAGTGTCAATAGAATATGAAAAACATTATTTCAAAAAGGAATTTTTAATTTTAAATGGCCATAATTAATTTTAAGTAGTTGGAATTATCATTACTACCTACAAAAGATATCAGTTCTAGATCTAAAAAAGATAAAACGTTAAATGAATGAAATGTTTTCTTACTAACACAAAACATGTGTTTCCTGAAATAAATGAGAAGCTTTGTTTTGCTTTAACCTCAAATGAATGACTTTCCAAGTTGCTGAAATCATTATTTACATATCTTGAAATATGGGTGTGACCATGAATTCTGCTGCTGAATTATACTGCCACCTTTCTGATTACCTGGTATTTAACTGACTTCAGAAATCAATCATATACATATCACAGATTAAAGAGGATCTGTTGGTGAGCAGATCTCATCTATTTTATTTTCCTCATACATTTCCTTCATATACATGCTGAGGGGGATTGCAGGCCTTTTGGGTGCAGGTGATTGAAGTTAGCTGCAATATAAGCTCTTCCTGTAAACAATCAATCAGCCTTTCAACTAAGGAACAAAGAAAAGGATTGGTATTGGTAAGATTCCTGCCTGTGCACAAGAGACTTTTATTGATCCTCAGACCAGGTAACTGTGGATTGTAAAAGAGTTATTGATCTCTTGTACTTTGGTTTCTTATTGCATTGCTGTCATCTGTGAAAAGAAAGAAAAATCACAGGTTAACAATAACTCTCTGGCTTTGGTTTTACCTGGGTTATCCCATGTAAAACATCATTGTAAAAGCTGAGCTGGGAGATACTCAGATAAAAATCATGGAAATTCTAGAAAATTATTAATGGAGATGCTGGAGTTACATTAATGAAATTCCTTTCACTTTTCTTTTATGCGATGTTTCTTTGTACCTTTGGAGGCATCTGTTTTTCCTAAGTGAATTATCAGAATAAATGCATGCTTGTGCATGCATTTGTGTTGTGGTGACTTCCAGATGCCTTTGTCACTGCCAGGTAGGAATCCACCAGCAGCAAGCCTGCTGCGTTTTCAGGAAGCATCCCAGTGCTCCCTGTATTGCAGACACTGGACTATTGTCATTTGGGGTGCTTCCTAGTATTGCCTTGCCACAGAGTGGGGAGCAGCTGAGCAGCTCCTGGGTCCCTTTTTTGGATGCATCTTCCCAGGAGTTTATTACTTCGAGTGCTTGCTGCTGTGGGGCAGCTGCATAGGGCAGGCAGCCTTGCAATGAGCCTGGGCCTTTCACTAGGGTATTGCAGGTAAAGCACTGGGGAGCTGTGGGACAGCACAGTTAAATTACCTGCCTTAGCCATGCTGAGTGCCCAGCAGATGCGGGCTGTCAGTAGGAGCTCAGGGTAACCCCACAGCCTTTATTGCTGTGTGACCTTTCCCTAGGTGGATGTGCCTCTACAACACTGAGTCTGCCCAGTACTGTCACTCCACCTCCCTGTGCCACCTTACCCCAGAACATACCTGTTTTGGCTTGATCCTGTGTTTGACCTGCAAAGTGTAGGGAGTGAGCTATTAATTGTGACTTTCAGAGCCATAATCAAAGGTAAGAATTCAAATGAGTAACACGTTTGAGGTGCGGAAATGCAGGAACTTTTTTATCTTTTCTTCACCGCTCTAAGTGTTTTTTCCAGTTTTGCTCCATCTAGTGTCAGTGCTTGGGAAACGATCTTGTCTTGCAGCCCTCGACTTGTTTATATTAAATCTCACGACTCCACAAGGAAATGAACTTCATAGTAGTTCATTTATTTCCCATTCCTACAATACTACTTAAGCATTTTCTGGCGTCTTTGCTAAAGAAAGATGTCACAGGAGATTTGGTGGGCAGGGACAGTCCTTCACATAATTTGCCTCAGTGTTTTTCCCTTCTCTGAGAGAAATTTTGTCACTTGTGTCCTTTAAAATGCTCTGCCAAAATTTTCCGTTCACATGAAATTCACTGCCCTGTTAGTACCCGTAAGATTCTGATTCTCATCTTTCCAGTCTGACCTGGCCCTACAGTCCATGGGAGACCATATGGTGAGACATAGGCTGGAATCAGAGGCATTTCTTCTGTTCTGCTCCTTCTCCTCCCTTGTTTCTTTCTCTACTTTAGGGCTGGGGTGAGCCAGCACCGCTCTGTAAGGCAGCAGTGCCTGCACTGTCCTGCAGCACAGTCACAGCTATGTTCTTATTCTTCCTGCTTTGCCCAGCCCTTGGGAGCTTCCAGGGCAGCCAGGGAAGGTGTCCTGGAATGCAAAGACAAAGGCTCACCTGTACCTGCCTGCTTGCCTGCAGACTGGTGACCACACTGGAGGTATCAGGGGCTTGTCTCAGCCCTCCTTTGCCTGCGCTGGTCTGGCACTTTGCAGACACAAGGAATTTCTTTTAGTGACACAGCTAGTTATTCTTCTTATCCCCAGCTTCCACCTCTCGTGCGCCAGCATAAGCATTTCAATGTCTGTGTAGTAAATATGACTTGAGAGTGGGCCAGGTGTTGTTTTAATGCACACACACAAACACACAAAAACCTAATTACTTTTCAGGCAGAGGTTTTCTCTGTTTTCCCTTTAGAAGCCCATACAAATTTTCCATTGACTCTGTGAGCCTCTGCAAAGTGTCTTTAAACGTCATTTAAATCTGTATGGAAAGCCTTTAAGCCCATAAATTTCTGTGAACTGCTGAGAAGTACACCACGAATCCCCAAGCATTTGCAGCCTATGAGGCAGAAGTCAGCATCACTTTGTGGTATTCATTGATTTCTTTCAGCTTGCTATTTGTTCTCTGACACCAGGCTGTAAAGTACACATGGAATATGGGGAATGGATGATTATAAGCAACAATCAGGAGAAAAACAAAGAGCTGTGCTGTTACTTAGTACAGGTTGCTCAAGGCAGAACTCTTGAACAGTAAGAGATCAGGGAACTGAAATAAAATGATGCAATAGACTGTACACATGATCTTAAAAAAGGTTCTGGAAATAATCTTATTTTCTGAGATGTCACTGACAAAAGCTCCTAGTATCTGAAATCACTGATTCCTTTTTCATAAATTTAGTGTGTGAACTTGTGTTCAGAAATTAAATGTGATACACAAAAACCTGTGTTTGAATATGCAGGAGCTCTAATTCGATGCTGTTCTTGTCTGACACCTGTGGCACTCTTGAGCCTCTTGCATCAAGAGGCCTTCGTCTGCGTTGGTTTTAAGCTGTCCTTTAGCTATCATAGCAGCTTTCATTCCTAGCTAATCCCATGTTGTCACTTCTCTGACAAGCCCTAGGCAACACAAAGCTACTCAGTTTGTTTGGCAGACTGGTGCTGCCAGGGAGCAGGAGGCTCTTTGCGCAGTGGCATCTAATATTTGAGTTACCCTGGGTGCCTGTTGACAGGGGTGAAGAGGGTACTCTTCCAGAAACTTTTTTTTTTTTTTTTTTTTTTTTTAATCCAGACTTGCAGCAGCTCTAGGGAAGGGTAGAATTACCCGTTTAGTGCTGGAATCATTTGCACCAGCAAGTTTGCCAGCAGCGACCACGATGGCTGTGGAAGGAATTGCCTCTGACAGGTGTCTGAATGTTACCAGGAAAGCATTCTCCTGACTCAGCAGGTTTGGCACCAACTCTTACAATCAAATTATTTAGAGCTATTCAAGACTAGCCTCAAACAGTTGTGCAGAGGGGTAGGAAGGAGTAAGGATTCTTCCCTGTTTGGCAGCTGTGAAAAGGTCAACCACAAAGGCAGTCCCCA
>WAAG01090993.1:14251-24676 GCA_013390105.1 Tichodroma muraria
TATAGAATCCCTTAGTGAATTACCAGAGAGTAACACATAGATGCCCTGAAGTGAATGAGAACAAAGATTTGCTAGTGAATTACTGACTACCACAGCAGAATTCAAAAGTACACCGATTAGGAAGTGGCAGTGGATTTCTATCTTTTCTTCTACTTAGCCATAAAAGTGTCATCTTTAGCATAAATAGTTTTGCCCCAAAACATTGTGGCACTAGAGTTTCTCTCAGTCATCAGTGGCTCCAAGGCAAAATGTTTGCATATTGTCACACTTCAGCCTCTGGAAGACTAGAATCTTGTCATGAAACTGGAAATTTCACTCTACCTTTTAGTAAATGCCTGTAGACTGGGATAAGGAAACATCAAAGAGGTCAATGTAAGGTCACCATTAAAGACGTTAAATTTTGCTGCTACCACAAAGTCAGTCACTTCCCCTAGAAAGATCAGAGGATGATGTAATAAATGTTCAGACTGTCTCTGAAGGAAAATACGACATATAATAAACAGCAAAGAGCTAGAAAAGTCCAGTGTGGAACAGTTCATAGATCATCCTGCCTGCATTTCACCCAGGCAGTAAATCTACCATGGCCTTATGTGTTTCTTCTTGTCTTTGTCACTCTTATGCCTTTATTCTCTTTTCTCTTGACTCTGGTCTCTGGCTTTTCTGTTCTGGCTTAGCTCTTTCTTATGACTTTCCCATTCACTGTTCTGTCTATACTGTCCTGAAAGCACCATAAAGTTTACCAGGTATTCTATGTTTGTTCTTCTGACCTTATCATAGTCCTAATCCATTTTGGGTCAACGCACAGAAATTGCCAGAGTCTTGTCAGATAATGGTGTGTTACTAGACAGGAAACGCTTTGTGTCAGTTACCACTGAAGGAGTACTTTATTACCCTGGGAAGATAACACATGCTTAAGGACTGGGGCCCTTCTCTGTCAGGCACACAAAATGTTGAAGCCGCTGCTGCAAAGGGTGTCCTTGCTTTGGTCTTTAATTCAATGTTTACATATGCTGTGTTCTCCTTATGAGGAATGGCTGTGGTGGGGACGTTCTTATATCCAGCTCTCTGAGAGAGGCCAAAAGCCATTTCTGAGATCAAGTACAGATGTTGTCTTCACTTGATGAGAATGCTCATCAAGTGAATTAATTAATTAATTAATATTTGGAGTTTTTTAGTCACTTATAAGATGTCTCAAAGAGACACAAAAAAGTGTCAACATCTGTAGGTTACCATGAACCAACAGACAACTTGCAGTCCAGAGTCTTTGCTCTTTTACATCCCTTCCCCACTGCCTGTCCTTGGGGAGGATGCAGAGTGGCCATTGCCCCAGGAGGCTGGCACTGCTCCCCTGCTGGTTAACTGGTCAGGTGCTCAAACCCTAAAATGACATTACTGTTTCTGGGTAAGGGGGAAGAAGGTGAAGGGCAAAGAGGCATCCCTTCCAGCAGGAATGATGACTGCATGACCCTGGCTTGAAAGAGCCCAGAGGAAAGGGCGTTTTCAGAATTGAGATGCAGACACAGTAACGTTAGATGAAGCCATTTACCCAGAGTTTGTTGTTGTTATTATGCATCGTACAAACAAACAAACAAAAAAAAGAAGCTTCATTGCAAGTGTTTGAAGGATTTTCATTTTAAAAAGAATCTCAGTCTGCTGGGTTTTCTTGTGTATTTCTGAAATGTTAAAATGCTGTTAGAAGAAAATTCCTTTTTTCATGCAGATTCACTAGATATCCCAGTCCTCTAGAGGCTTACCATTAGACTGAATCATTCAGTCATGGGGAAGCATCATGCATAACAAGAGAGAGAAATTAAAAGCTGTGCGTAACAGAAAACACAACTCTTACCTTCTATCCATTTTGCCATCTGTCTCTAAAGCAAGAAGAAGAAAATGTAGTTAGTAGAGAAACGAGGAACAGAGTGGTGACAGGCCTCCACAGAATTTGCAAGGAGGCAACCAGGAGTACATAGTTACAGCTGGTAAAGATCCAGACATCCTTTCTGAGGCAAAATTCTTTGATATTAGTTGTGTCATGCAACTTTCCTGAAGCCCTTCTTGATTCTTCCAGCTGGAATATCTCATGACAGTTTTCTCAGAGCTGTATCTTAGCTAATACTTTGTCTTTGAGTTTGGTTGTAGCATATCCCCAGGGTATCATGAGAAACAACTTTGAACTACTCAAAAGAGTAGACTTGGTTATAGTGAAATGTGAATCTGCTGTTCTAGGCAGTCCAGCAATTCAGACACTTTTAAAATAGTTGTTCACAGGAAAACCAGAGCTGTTGCACATACACAATTGCTAAAACTGAAGCTCAGATCTGCTATATCAGAAGATGAGGAGAGCTAGATCTATGGAAAAGGGATCAGGACTATTTTTGTCTTACCTCCAAAGACACTGACAATCATTTTGGCTTTGATCATGCAGATTATTACTGCTACAAAACCGATTGCTAGAACTGCTCCCAGAGTAACTCCTATAATAACATATGTGTAATCTGCAAATATTGAAAACAACTCAGTGAGTATACACCATTAAATAATAAATACATTCTTTGAGTTTCAGATGTAACAAAGTTTAAATGCATTGCTAAAAAAAAGTGCTGAGCCAGAGTAGGTAGCTGAGAAGTCTGAGTCTGTCCTTTCAAACCCTTGAATACCATGAAGCCATGTGAACCTGTGGCTAAGGGGCTGGAGGGTGTTTTATGATAATGAGCAACTTCAGCTTATGGTCTGTGCAGGTCTCAGCTGAGTTTTACAGCCAGGGCTTTACTTTTACCGCAAAAAGCGAAATCCCCCATCCATACTCCTTTGCCAGCCTGCACCCTTCCAAATGGTTATTGCTGGTTCCGGATATGCACACACACATATCCACCTCCCAGTCCCTCGCCTCCTGCCTCGCCCAGCTGCTCTGCCTCTGTGAGTCTTTGCTGGAAGGAAGGAGAATTTTAAAGTGCAAACTCTATGTTGTGATTTGGCATCACTGTGTGTACATGAGGATCATATGTCAGGCAGGAGGGTGCCTGTGCTCAGGATCTGAGTCCCATGCTCTGTCCTCATAAACGCAATTTAAAATGGCAGTCACATGACAGGACTCTGCAGCACCAGGCAACTACAATCTCACAATGCTTATCTTCTACACATAAAAAGTAGACAAAGTCTTCTAAGGACATTCAGTTTTGTTATTTTGCCTCGAACTTCCTGTCTGGAAGTGAAAATCACACCATGAACTCACCTATTTCCTCCTCTGGGTTTCCAGAAGCATGTACTTTTGCTCTCCAAAATTCTAGAATAGAAATATTTTAGCCTGTTAGGACATTGAGCAGAATGCCATTTCTGGCTTTTTCCAAGGGGGTAGCTGATTCTAATAAAGCTGATAAAATCCGAGGCTTCCTGCAGTAGTGAAATGTTATCAGTCAAGTTAATGAGGGCATCCTAGAAACGTGGCCACACTGTGCCTATTTTTGACCAGAAGAGAAAATACATTTCCAAAATTTTATGTTGTCTTAGCACTGTTTCCATTCCATGGTTTCGTCACTGCAAGCCAGAGAGCTCTATACAAAGAGAAGCTGCTATAAATCAAGGAAAAGATTACAGATGCACTAAAGCTAATAAAACACGCTAGTAAGTGAGGATATGGCAGAGCCCAACACCCCTTTCAAGAAAACATGAATCCCAATCCTGCTTGTACTTCCAATCTTCAGAATGTGATTTATTGCTGGCAAAAAAGAGTTTTTTCCTCTTGCAAGCAAATTTTGTGGGCTGGAAGCAAACCTTTCCAGAGGATTCTGCACCAGGTTCCCTGTTCATGGAAAGGACCTCTTGGGTCTTCCCTTCTCCACAAAGCCACTGAGCCATGGTGCCTGATGCTCAGTGTGTGCAGGCCCTCAGAATGGAGTGGCTCTGAAGAACACAATTCATTCCCACAAACTTTAGGAAGAAAACAGAATCAACATTTAGAAAAATGAGAAAAAGGAGAGGTCATGTTTAGTTTTAATGTTGCTTAGTTATTATAGGAAATTGTTAAAAATGTACACTTAAATGTTTTTTTCAGTGTAAGGATATTTCCACCAAAGCCTTTTCAATTAGCTCCAAAGGATGAAACTGATGAGTAGCTGCACGAGATGCTGGACCATGAGAAGGCTTTAAAGACAGATATGACTCCTGCATTCTAAACCTTTGTGCTGCTAAACTCCTGTCTCCTGCACGTGCTCCAGGCAGAACACAAAGTCACTGCTCTTTGGCTGGGGTGACAGTACACATGGCACCTGGTGGGAACACAGCTGCTTTGCACATAACATCATCTTTTCTTTGCCATTCCCCACCATAGCAGGGAATTGGGAGGGAGTATTGTCTGGCTGAAACCCAAGTAGAATTTCAATGTCTTAAATGCACTCCGTTTTCCTACTGCTAAGGTGTCCAACATTGTAAGTCCCAGCTTCTCCCCTCTACTTTTTGTGGAGAAATAATTTTATTTTCTTGAGGATTTGGGGTCTGTGCTTTCATTTGTTGTCCAGTAAAATGAATGCTAGAAACAAGACTGCTCTTAAACTTGAAGCATAGTCCTTACATTCCAAAACAAGGCAGTTTGGTATCTTTACAAAAATAATCTTGTGTCTGCTTTTCAGACTACTAAAACTCTTGAGCTGAGTGTGGGCCCTGGGGCTTCCAGGGTTATGTCAAAAAAATCTGATATATTGGGTGGCTTACAGCAGATTTGTTTTTATTTCCTAGTCTTAATCACATTTCTATTCCCAAATTTTAATAAATTACAAACCAAGCTTCAAAAATCTGAATAAAAGCTTAAAAAAATCTTGAGCTTAAAAGCAAATGTATTTTGGGAACTATAATTCAGAGCTGAAAGTCCTTTTTTTGCCAAACTTTTCTTCATAATGAAAATGTCTGGAAACTTATTTTGTAAAAGCACAAATGTTTTCTCTCCCAAACATCCAAGACACTCAGAAGAGGAGTTGTAAGGGTTAGAGAATCTGTGCTTATACTGGCTATACTAAATGAGCAAAATCAAAGTTATAAAGATAAGGAAATTTAAAGAGAACAAAAAGCTCTAAGGCTACACAGTGGGCATAAAAAGTATGGTTTCTGTTTTTCCATATTAAAAAACCAGTCTCTTTGCTCTCGCCTGTGATTTTATTTCATTATAAATTTAAAAAAAAAACACCTTTCTTCCATCCCCTTAATTATTCTTTGTGCTCATATGAAGAATGTTTTAAATTCAAGCATAATAAAAGTGATATTGTATTACTTTTATTATCCTAATGATCATAATACATAGACCTTAATGTATGCCTTCTAATGGAATTAAACCTGTGACAGATTATGTGTTTTATGGCAGAAATAATATTTTACATGGAATATTTTATGTAGGTCAGTTTAATATATTGAGATTAAATTATTAGTTTCTTTTTAAAAAGGAAGGGAAATTCCTGAAAACCCACAAGACTAAAGAGAATATTTTCAATTCATACTTTCAATGCGCTTTTAACTAAGGTTTAATATCCTTTACTGGATGCTGCTTAAATACTGTTTGCTTCTGAAGACAGTGGCAGGTGGATTCTATTTGTTTCAGTTTTTTCTTGGGTGGAAATAGATGGATTAACTAATTCAAATGCACATGTTTTTCTGTTTGATCTTATCTGCAGTTTAGATCTTTTGGGGATGTACAAAAACCTCCCATTTGAGGGGGGTAAAAATGATGCCTTAAACTCTGCATTGCTGGGTTTCTGGCTCTCTCTGTAGAGAGTTTAGACTAACACACCTCGAATAAACCCTCTGGACTTGCAGAGTATTTGCTCCTGTGTGGAAGAGCCTAGCAGATGAATTTGATCCCCACGCTTGAGTGACTCGCGGATCGCTTTTCAAAGAGCCTCGAAGCAGGCACGGTGCTCTTTGCCCTCTGCCGTGCGCCCGGCTCGGGCGCAGCGGTGGGGATGTGCCCCGGGCCCTGGCAGCGCCAGGAGCCCGCTGAGGAACCGCCGGGGAGCGTCTCGGTGAGTGTGCCGCGGGCACAGCCTGCCCAGGAGATGCGGGCCGGATGGGCGCTGCCTGGCAGGAGCGCGCCTGGAGCAAGCGGAGCGGGGGGCGGCGCTGGCTGAGCTCGCTGGAGCCCGGAGCTCGGCGGGGAAAGCTTTCCCTGCCCGCCGCAAACACGGTCCTCCGCCTCTGTGCTGACCACTGCGAGGCACAGCTGCAGAGCCAGCGATGGCCCCGCAGATAAACACACTGGGCTGCGAGCCTCTGGCCTGTGATCTCGGTGTAACTCCGGGCACACTTAGCCTCCCCACACCTGCTGCACACAGGGCCGAGCCAAGCAGGGAGCAGCTTCTGTCGCGTTGTGCCTGTGCCCTCTGCGACACAGCTCTGCCCATGCCTTGCCCAGAGGTCAGCTCAGCCAGGAAAATGGTGCAGAATGCAATTTGGGCATAAAATCAGGAAGCAGGAAGAATTCAACTTCCCCACTGGATTAGGTATTGTAAACCATTCCCAGCCATAACCTGCAGCGATAAACAGCAACGTGTGCCTCGCCTTTCTAAGTACACTTTCTAAGCACTTGCCTTAGTCCCTCTGCTTGTTACCTGTGCTTCCACGTGACTTTTTTTCCCTTCCTCTAAAAGTTCATGTTTCTCCTCATTGCAACAGGTAATGGCTGGTCCTGTGGCGTAGCAGCAGCCAGGAGCTCAGTGCCATTTCTAATTGAGGCAGCAAATAGGAAAGGAAGCAAGTATCTGTCAACCCCAGAGGCAGGGTAGGGCACTGCTGCAGATGTGCGGACAGCTTTGCAGGTGGTGGGGCAGGAGCGGATACCCAGTGGATGCAGCTGGAGTAACTGGTCTGCGTGTCTCAGGTGGGGCAAACTGCCCCTGTGGGATTCCCCAAGTGTAGATCGGGATTTTCTGTGAATGTCTGCATGAAGCAGGGTAGCTCATTAGGTAAAAGCTGAGGCTTTTGCCACCAGGGGGTGGTGCCTGCCCCTTACCAAACGTCCAGGGACGGCAGTAGCCCATGGAACTGCTGCCAGCTCCCCCCTCCCCGTTAGACCGCGCTGTTCCAGTGTTCATGTGAACCCTGCTGAGGCTTCCGAGCCGTAAGCCCCGCTTCTTCGCTGCACAAAGAGGAGTAAGGGTGAAGTAAGGAACAGGTTGTGAGAAAGCCCTGCTTTGGGCCAGCAGGGAGCTTTAGAAGCAGTGTGAGTCGGGACTGCGAAAGTTCAGTGAGGGAGAGTCGCAGAGTCCAAAAGCAGCTTGCAGTCAGCATGCATACAGGTCAATTTTCCCTCAAACTCTACTGAAGGACTGTTTCCTGTACAGGGAGAAGGAAACAAAGTGCTAAACAAGGTGTTCAGCAGGTGCACATCTCATCTGCAAAGCTGCAGGCATTTAACTTCAAGGTGTCTTCTGGATTGCACGCAGCTGAGCCCTTTGCACCCAGAATAGAAAATGTGAGCTAGAAAACTCAGCAAAATACCCCTCTGGCTCAACAAATGTTTTTTTCCCCAAGAAAAAAAGTTTTACACGAGATACATGCAATTAAACTGGGGAATAAATAAGCCCATTAAGCTCAGGAATAAAAGCTCTCAAAGAGAATGAAATAAGTTAGATCACTTACGTAAGAGAAGAAATGCTGTTGGGGCTGATATCCAGCTTGTTAGTAAGGTCATTATGAAGTTGTGACAACAGAGTGGTTTCACCCAAGTTTTCATGAATTTTGCCTGTCTGCAGTGCTGAAAAAAACCCCTGAAGTAGGTCACATGATTATTGAGAAACTGTAGTCACATCCTGAGTAGTCACATTTGCAAACAGAAGTTCCCTTTTTTGGATTTAAGTTCAAGATGTAAACAAACTTGAAAACGTTTTGTGGAGAAGGTGGACAGCCAACAGTCACAGCCTGGTTCAGCTATTTTGCTCTATAAGGGACCTTTAAACACTAACAGTTATTTTAACACACCGAAAATGTCCTACCACAGTGAATTTGTTTCTGCTGAAATCTAAATCCATGGATAAGCAAGTGGATTTTCTGTCTTAGGACAACTTTCTAAGGAATTCTCTTTCAGTATTGCTAACTTTTTTATGAACTCAACTTGAATGCTTATCATAATGTTTTCAGCAGAACACTTACTTGAATAGTTCCCTTTCATAATCAGCTTTTTCAGGAGTAGGGAAGCAGCTCACTATGACTGCTAAACCATTGCAAGCCAGTTCCCAGACAGCAACTTCTACCTAAGGAAAATATCTTGATGTTCCTGGCCTGTTTTGCTGTGTGAAGCATTGGTACAACTGACTGAGTGTGGCAGATGTCATAGAAAGTATTTGTTACTCCTTTGACCTGTAGTGTTGGTGTGCACACACGTGTGTGTATGTGTAGTTCATCTTTGCTCTTTCTCTGCTCCTGGTTCTCTATGGGATCAGAGTTGGAAACACCAAAACCAAGCAAATAAAAATCTGCACCAGCTGGATGGGAAAGATCAGGATCCTTGTAAGAAACCTCCAGTGTTTTTGCACCTGTTTCATCTGCAAATGACCCCATGCTTCAAAGTTCCTGAAACCTCTTCTAGAAGTAATAACAGGAATTTCAGCTCTCTTGATTTGTTTCGGGGTTTGGTGGTTGGGCTTACTTTTTTGGGAGTGGTTTTGATTTATTTTGCTTTGGTTGTTTTTTTGTTGCTTCTGCTGCCCCAAATCAGCAGTCTCAAAGTAGTTTCAGTATTTCAGAGAAGGAACTAAACATCTGAGTATTTGGATGAAATCTCTAAAGCTATTTGCTTTATTCCATTGCTACTTTTCCACGAATGCTTCAAAGAGCTTGGCTAGGTGACCGCACACAGCCGACTGCACAAGCTTCACTGTTCTTGTTCACAGCATACCTTCAGTGAGGAAAAGACAGACTTGATACAATCCTGCTTTGTAATAGGTTTATTCTGATTCTTCACCAAACTGGGAAATGGGGTTTCAAGCACTGTCATCATTATCAGCCTTCCCTCTATTCTTCACCATCCAGCTGCTGGGCAGGATATATATGTTTAATTAATTCTGCTTTTACCTTCGACCTGTAAATAGTGGGAGTAAAGTCAGATTTATACATTATATGAATAACAAGGATTTCTCAGGAGACCCTATCTTGGTGAAAGAGGCTAACTGTAATTTTCAGCTGTGAGTAATTGTATATAATATAATCCTAAATGATTTTTCTTCTGTAATTTCATTAGAGTTTAGAAATTTAATTAGATTTTGAATCACTCTGAAATAAAGTAGCAAAACACCCAGAGACTAAGTGCAGTGGTTATTTTGTCCTCTGAGGCCAGAATTCTTGGTCTCAAATTGGCATGTGTTCATTAGGAGGAAGTTTGCAGAAGTTCTTGATATATTATTGTCTTTCAGAATGGACTCTGAATAGGTCTTTGGAGAGCATTAGAAGAGCACACAATTATTATACAGACTCTTTTTGAGGTTTAAGATCATCCGCCTTTCATATACTTAATAAAAATGCGCCTCTAAAGTTGTTTAAGAAACTGTGGAGATAGGAAAGATGCTACTCCAGTGCCTCAGTGCTCTTCCTGGTTTATTAGCAACTCCAGTACCTGTGTATGATGATACAGAGAGGAGTTGTTTGCTTTACTTTAATGATTAGGTAGGTTTATGGTTATTTTTATTGCTACACATATGAACTGTCATGGTGGCTATAATTAGAGACACACTAAAATGCTGTTCCTTCTATTCCATCTGAGGTTCAAAAGAAATCTGTCCTGGTTAACTTTGATTCTCTGTGGAATTCATGCTATGGGCAAAAAATGGACTCAGATGACACTGAACAGCATGAAGCAAACACCAGTGCAGCAGTTTATGATAGCGTGGGGTGCCAGGAGAGTTGTGGGTTCAAAAAGGAGTTTCTCTTAAAAAATTAAAAAAACAAATGTTGTGAAATGAATAATTTCAGCAGGAGAAATCAGACAGACAAATATAAAAAAGCTCTCTCAATAATGGCAAGCCAACTTATTTGAAAAGAAAGTAGTAAATCCAATGCAGTGGGNAGGGTGGTTAGACATCAGGCATCCTGGTATGTGTGAATGTGCTGCCTTCCATTAACATGCCATCAACATCCATGTCACATCATGGAACAAATTGAGGAAAACATGTTCAGGCTGGCTACTGACAAAAAATCAAGGTGCTTTTGCTATGGGCATCCAGAACAAATGGAAACTATGCTTGAAAACTCACAGCTGCTCTTCCTTTGCTATTTTCTCCATCACCCCCTCTGTCAGGACTCTGAGCTGCTGGGACAACTGGAAGGGATTCCACACTGCAGCAAGCAGCAGAATCACAGATGTCGGGTGTGTTAACAAAGGGAAACACGCCTGCACCAGTTATTTAGTGCTTTCTTCCCTTGGCATTAAGGAATACTGTGGGAAACCATTCG
>WAAG01090993.1:32591-49621 GCA_013390105.1 Tichodroma muraria
TTACAGCATTTTTTGCGTTTTTCTTCTCCTTGGCTATCTAAGGAAGTCATGCCTTGATAACACCTGCCTAGAAATGCCGGTTGGTCTGGAACTGATGTCCTCTTGACTTGCTTGGATCCATTCTCCTCTCTTGGGATCTCCCATATTAACTGTCTCTTTTCTCCTTTTTTGAGCTTTTGCCTTTTCCAGTCCAGTACTTTGGCAGTACTATCACCTAGCAGTGAATGCAGATGTAGTAGAAGGTTTTGCTCAAAGTGTATTTCCCTCATGCCCAAAGATGGACAAAACTAATAAAACCTGAGTCAGCACCTGCTATAGTGGTGGGAAATTTCTGGCTTGAAAATGGAGGATTTTTCAGTGATTCATGTGTTCACGTGGTCTGACACTGTGATAAAGGGAGGCAAGGGTTCATTTGGTAGCATCATATAATAGTTTGGGTTGAAAAGAACATTAGAGATTATCTAGTCTCAACCTCTCTGTCATGGGCAAGGGCACCTTTCACTAGACCATGTTCCTCAGAGCCCCATCCAGCCTGACCTTGAACACTTGCAGGGGTGGGGTATCCCCAACTTCTCTGGGCAACTTCTTGCAGTACCTCCCCAGTTCCAGTGCCTCACCTATCATGTTCCTTTGGTATTCGATTGTCTAAATCATGTAGAAAAAATTCTAGTCTGAGTTATGTGTGTACAGTTTAATGTGTTACTGCTTGAGTATCTTATTTTGTTTTCTCTGTGACTGAAGGATTTCTAAATTTCTCAAGTCATCAGCAGGACCCCAATCTAGCAATATTTAGACAACATTAGTAAAATTACAAGGTATCTTTTGTCTTTCAGGACTCTCCCCCATGAAGTCCTTTATGATCAGCATTAAGAGGTCATCGCCTTCCTGGCAGCCTCTACTGGAGTGAAATACAAGCACCCTTTACCAGCACTTACCATGGATAATTAACAGCTTAGTTGGGGCTTCAGTATTTACTTGAAGTTGCAAGGATGCAAGGCTTAGGGAAGCCCAGTCTGATCATTATTCACGTCTGAGACAAATGTCTCTGGAAGAGGTTACTATAGTCCCTGGCTTCTGTGTGAAGTGGGGAGCAGGGTTTGAGGGGAATAGGGGTGTAGGGAGGCCATGGGGAGGGAGGGAATGACAGTATCAGAAGTGAGAAGATTTAAATAGCTGTGGGAGGATGCTGACGGCCACAGAACAGGGGCAGGGACATCTTTGGCTACAGCAAAAGTGGCATGACGTGTTAAAGGAGAAAGGAAATGCAAAACTGAGGGTCATGCTTAAGCTGCAGACTGTGAAGTGCCAGGTCTGGGGATGAGCATGCAGCGACTGATGCTAAACGAGCAGGTATATTTTGTAAAGCATATTTGAGAGCTCTTAGGCCAAGGAAATTTTAGATGAGGTTTCAGATGGCAGGTCAGACAAGGGGACAGAGGTATTGCATAGCAGCAATGTTAGTCTGAGCAGAGAGCCAGTAAAAGGGCTTGGCTCGTTCTACTGAGCTACAAAGCTCTTGCAGCATTTTCCAAAGAAGCCCTGTAGCAATTGGGTACCTCTTACAGTTGTATCCCATGGACTGGGCATCCATATCCCCTTGGCTTTTCAGACTGTCCTTGTCTCTTCAGTGAAGTCTTGCTATTCCACTTGGTGTGATAAAAGAAACTGCTAAAACTGGAGGCTGCTGAGTGTTATGCTGCCTCTATTCAAATCTCTAATGAGCTCCTCCTTGTAGTTGTAGGTTTAATTAGTTTTCATTGCAATATTAATGATCCAAACAAACCATTTTAACTTTCCTGTTGCACAGCTGGAATCTTCTTATTTAGTATTGTACTCTATATGGGAATCACACCAACTTCCTTTCCCCTCCCCCATTTCTGCCATTAATATGCATTAAAATCACAGTCTCACTGGCATAGAATTTCAGACCTGCTATAAAACTCTAATAATTTCTAAAAAAGGCAGGGCTGAACTAATGACAGAGCCTTATCCAAATAATAGAAAGATAGATTTCTTCTAGAGTTTGATGGAAGTGATGATTAATACTTCAGTTATTTATTTACAGTCTATCAGCATTTACAAAGATTTGTTCATTCCTTTGAGCATACATAAAATCTTTCTTAAACTCCATAGTATTAGAGCAGAAATATCTAATCTGTCAATCTTCAGCAAAAATGCGTGATTTCTCTCTTTATTTTCCCCTCAGGAGAAGAGCATGCCCCGCCCTTCCCAGTGTAGATCTGAAGACTGCCCACCTCAAAAGTCTTCTCCTATCACAATGGACTAGGTGCTTCTCACATTTCCCTCTGAAATCCCCAATAGTGAAGATTTAGAGGAGAGTCCTTTTGTTACCCTCTGGTGTGTTTCACCTCCTGGACTCACTGTGACTTGTGGAGGCTGAAATTAATTGGATTGTAGATGATCTGTGTATCTTCCTGTTGAAGCATGCTAGACTAGACTGTCTGAAGGACTGACGTGGAATCTTGCCAGCACCTGCTCCTTTCTAAGCCATAGAAATAATGGAAAAGTTTGTAGCAAGAAAGCTCCACAGTTCCTTGCTTAAACTTCTCCTCAGAGCTGGTCTGTTGCTGTCACCAGATGTGGTCAGTTTTGGTTTTGTCCTGTTTAGAAATGGATGTTTTCTAGGAGCCTGAAGAGCTGTGATCTGCAGAGGCTGTCAGCAGCTGGTTAAAAGGATTTGCCAGCTATACTGCACAAGAGAGGTCAAGATACAACTGTGGAAGTGCAAAAGAGATTTAATACCACTTGCAAAAAGTAATTTTCACTGGGACTTACTCTCATAAGTGCTCACGTTGTTTTTGAAAATAGGTCTTTGGAGTATGCCCATGAAGGTAAAGAAATGTTGTGTAATTGCTTGCTTTGTCGTTGCCTGCAGGGTCTAAATTCAAGAGAGCAACAAGTGGCTTGTTTGCAGAGCACCATCCCCATGACCCATGTAGTGGAGAGCTGGAGGTGCCCCTGCTCTGGGGCCCTGATGTAGGCAGGGTTTCCTCCTCCTGCATGACCCCAGCCTGCCCCTTCTCCAAGAGGGCTGTCTGCACAGAGCGCTATCCTTTAGTATGTCATCAAGCCTTATGGGAGCTAAACTCACAATTCTATCCTTAAATCTAGCATTTATGGTACTGTAGATTTGCTTGGAAACTAATGCAATTCAGGAAATGCAGGAAAGTAGTTGCATCGTCAAAGTCTCTGGCTGCTGGTGTTGGGAGAACCATCCAGGAGAGAGGTTGAGTACTGAGGGTCAGGACTTCACTCAGTGGCCCCAAGGTTCTTCCAGCTGTGTAGTATTTTAAAAATAAAAACCTCCACCTCTATCTATCCATGTTTAAATACCATTTCTTTTTCTGCCTGCCTAGCTGCCTGAATAGAGACTTCTAGTGTGTGGGTGTCCTGACTGATGGGATTCATGGCCCATTTTCTTAACCTCTTTGATCTCACAGGGGAAAGACTTGAATGTGTGGAATTTTTCTCTGCAGCAGCAGCAGTTTATTGAAGATTCATATCATTGAGCTGCTTTCACTAATGTTCTTGTGCTGGTTTATTTCATATTTGTCATTCATTTGTTGAATGGGAGTGTAAGGGTGAATGGTAACCTACAAAAGCATATTGTCAACAGCTGACAGGTGTTTGTCCAAAGTGCTCCTCCTGAAAAGTTGCAGATAACTAACTTGTTTGCTCCCACGTGGGAGGAAACAAGAGGATGTGTTATCCCTTCAGAAATCGTGAGAGTAGGTGGGGTAGAGGAGCAGCCAGGAAAATGAAGGATGCTATCTCCTTGCTCATCTGCAAAAAGTGGAGATAAGCTTCACATGAACTGAAAGCACTATCAGAATCATATCCTGACAGCGTGACAGGGTTACACAGCCTGCACCCACAGGAATGTGTGGCATCATGGAGGATATAGAGAGCACATCTCCTGACTGAGCTGGGCCCAAGCTGAGAAGGACATCATCATCAAGAAAGAAACATAACAGCAACAGGGAGATAACTTCCCCGAGGTTTCATGTCACCAGAGTTGCCTTTAGTGTTTTGTTGCAGTTGACAATACCGCAGCATGAAAATGAGTTGTTTAAATGCACTTCTTACTCTAAATGCAGCTGTTATTTAAGATTAAAATTTATAAGATCTCTTATCACTGCCAGCTAACCACAGTTTACCACACAAATATCTCCCTTGTTTGTTTTCCACCGGCTTATTGTATTACCTTGGCTGCCAACATAATTAGGTGTGGTTTCTTCCTAACTCAGTTCTGCCAGAAAGATGAAGTTTAGTTTAAGTTCTTATCAGAAGGACTTTCAGTCTGTCGTGTTTCTTCAGAGTCACACCTGGGGCATCCAAAGGGGCCAGCAAGATCCAGGGAGGGAAGATGGAACATGAAGGTTAAGCCAGGAAACTGCTGGGCGCTAACACTTTCACTGGCTTGGTAGCAATCAGCACAGCATTTGTAATTGCAGATTCAGCGACCTTCTCTGCTCTTTCTTCTGCCAGTAGCCCCTTAGTCAAAATACTGCTGTAAAAGCTGAAATCAAAGTGATTATACCAAGGAATGGATCTGCTTTAACGGAATAGTTTTCTAAATTGAATTAAATTGCTGTTCAAAATGTGCTTCCATCAGTGACAGAAGTGTGATTTTACCTCTTACTATTCCTTGTATCTCTGCAGAACTGAACCATCTGAGAGGGGACAGCTGCATGCCTCTCCATATCTGGGCATTTCCACTAAAACTGAGCCAACTTCTGATAGCAAAATTTGTATTTTTCAATGATGTTTAAATTAAGAGCCTTGGTTAATTTACTGCTCCCAGACTAAATCACATGGCACTTAGAGAAACATCATTTTATCTCATACCTGAGCACGTCTTTCATTGTTGGTGGGGCTGACAGTATCTCTTAAAGGCACAAGACCTCAGGAGAGCAGATGCTTTATAGTATTTCTATTTGCTTGGCACTTTGAATCTTTGCAACACCAGCTAGCTTCAGGTTTTTCTTCATCAGCTGTGAATGTAACACATTGTTTTGGGGGGACTGAGGGCTGACAGTCTTATGTAGAAGCCATTTAATGGCACTTTTCTCCCTTTAAATGAAAGAATCATTTCTTGTGCTGAAACAAATATAAAAATTGATATGTTTTGGGCATAAGTTGGTGTTGCTGCATTAAATGCTGGGTCTTCTGTCTCCCCATAGAAGCATGAGGGCCAGCAACATTGCCTTAGGTACAGGCACACTGAAAGAGAGAATCACAGACACTCACCTGCAATTTCAGCAAGGGCATTTCTGAAGACAAATAGTACTGCAGGAACCAGGTGCATTTACGGTTGGTCATGAATAAATAATAATTATATTAAAGGTGTAGGGTTGACTGTGCAGGCTTCCTATTCTGGAATTGGAAATCTCCTCTTAAAATCTTTAGCCATTTGGCTTGTGATTGAAAGCTGCATGATTTTTCTACACTGGAGCTCATTGCAAGGAAAAGCTTAAAGCTGTCAGTTGTTCCAAAAGCTAATGGAGATTTTAAAAATATAGCAGCTTACTGGGGAGAAAACAGGGTGTGTGGGGAACACGTGTTACTAACATATGCTGTAACTGGACTGTAAGTGGTCTCCACATATTCATGAATGATGGCTGACCTCCACTCTGCTAGGGCACATGTGTGCATGTCCATCATGACAACACACTCTGAACTTACTCCATCAGAGGCTCTTGGGAACATAATCCCGATATCTGTCTCCAAATATAACTCTGCTGGTCTGCAATATAAGGCAGTGGGGAGAGCTGCTGCATCGAGGAGCCTTTTGGAAACTGCTGCAGTGATATTCACAGAGATCTCTGTGCCTGCTTGATGACCTTCTTCACTAAGAGGCAAATGTCTGCAACTTGTAAAAGAAAAAGATGCCTCTGAATGCCTTTCCACTTTTAAAAGCTCCTCAGTGCCGGCTCAGCAGAGCAAGTGAAACCCACAAGTGGCAGTGCTTACTGTGCTTGTACTGTATGAATGTATGCAGCCATACATCTGGACAAGGAGGCTTATCCCAAGCAGGGGACTGGGAATAGTTCTTGGAGCTGTCTGCAGCTTAGAGCTAGAGCTTTCACCTGAGCCAAACCACTAACTAGGAACTGTTTCAAAGTCAGTTCCTGTGGAAATAAGGCCAGTATTGAGCAAAGTAAGGCCAGTACTGAGACTCTCTGCCTCAGTGTCCTCCTTTTTAATCTGTTTGTGAAACAAGACCGCAGAAGAGTTCACAAGGGATTGGGAAAGACTCATTCATTTGTATTTACAGAACATCAGGATCCTTGGAGAAAAGTTCCTTATTAGAGCAATAACAAATACAAAAAATAATAGCAATTCTGTTATCACTGGAAAATTGCAGAGATTTGGCCAGCATCACTTGACTATAGCTTTATTTGTCCCGTGGATTACAACAAAAGAACAAATCATCCTCTCTAAGTATTTTTGAATATGGAGGGTGAAAATTATATATTGCAATCTTTTAAAAGAAAATTAAAACTTTAACTCTGAGGTGTGTGTAATAAAATGGCACTTTAATTCTCTAGTGAGCCATGCAGGCTTCTTCTGTTAATTTATTCACTTCTTTTCTTTTTGTGCTTCATGTAATATTCTGAAGTTATTAATGTGGCAATATATTTGACCACAAAAACCTGCCTTCTAGTGTTGTTAAGACTGTGAATTAACTCCACAATGGAAGGCATTTCTGACTTCAAGGCAAAGACATCATGCTTGGGATAAAATGATTAACAGCATGACAGATACTCAAGAACTTCTAGCAGAAGGTTTTCCCGGGTGTCTTGCCATGATGTGTATGTAGGCTTAGGTCTGTCAAGCCTGTGGGACTCCAGCTGTCAGTACTGTGACTCTGTAGTGCAGACACCTGTGAGCACCACACCTGAGCTGCTGCGAGCCCTGGGACACAGCAGGATTCGCCCTGAACAGCACTGCAAGCACTGGTGTGCTTGGGATACCTTCCAATGCCCAGTGAGGGTGCTAGGTGCCAGGCTGAGGTCTCTGCATCCTACCTCCCAGGACAGCACTCACTGCAAAATCCACTTGGTAAGGAGGCACCTCAGCCCTTAAATTACTTGTAAGTCATCTGTCTTAGCTGGGTAACACAAAACCCAGCAGCAGCCAGCAGAGAGGAATTTGGTGGGATGAGTTCAGTTCAGTGCAATCTAAATCATATCTTCATAATTCTACAAATACTTCCAGAAAATACAAATACAGAACCAAGATGTGGTCCTAAGTAATGCCCCATCAATTTCATTTGTACCTCTGAGCTGCATCATCAAAGGCTGACACTGCACTTTGTAGCATAAAGCCTTGACTTACCAGTGCCAGCCTAGGTTGCAGGTACCTTTTCTCATCGGACTCGTTCCATTATCCCTGTGTTAGGCACTTCTAGGACTCATCCTGCATCAGTGATGCAGTTTACACTGAATGCACAGTGTAACTAATGGGTATAAGGACTCCCTCTCTGTGTGGTTTTGACAGTAACAGGCAAAAATTGGGGGAAAACGAGGGTTTTGTTAGGCATAGTTGCTAGGATTAATATCAGGCACGAGGAATGGGAGTAGTTAAGGAGAAGCTAAGCTGAATGGTGTATTCTACACACAGCATCAGGAATTATTGAGACCTTGGCTCTGTTGTGGATGTAGCATGCACTTCTGGGGCAGCCTGGAGAGGCTGTCTTGGCAGAGAGCTACAAGGAGCAAAATGCTTTCCTCAAGCAAAGTATTGCTGTGTTGGCTCTGGGATGTGTGTCTTCATGCTGGTGAGCTACACTCATGCCTCCAAAATGTCTGCTTCATGTTCAGTTAGAAAGGCACACAGAGGACCAGGAAAGGGACCAAGAATAGTATTGTGTCCCCACATAAATCCATTCTGAATAGTCTGTGGTGATTGCTGTCACCTCAAAGCAGTTGTACAAGTAGATTAAAGAAGATCCAGAGAGTAGAAGTGTAGAGAAATGCAGAATATTTTCTTCCATCAGAAAGACCATCAGCTCCAATGCTGTTGTGTGAGCCTTCACTTGGTACCTGAGCTCCCTGACTCTCGGCACAAGCAGAACAGTGTTTAGTTGGTGTTGTCTTTGCCATGGCCTGGGCAGAGCTAGGTTGCATCAGTCTAACCCTTTGCTGGACTTCTTCTGGAGAATGAGGTAAAGTTAAGGTGAATTTTTCACTCGGCGAAGAATTGTTGAACTATAACTACTCACTCCCGTCACTGCTTCCAGGCAGAGAGCTGCTGAAGTGGGGTCATGCCATGGCCACCCTCTCCTCTGTCCTCCAATCCATGCGCTCAGCACGCTGAGAGCTGAGCACATGCACTTTTTACAGGGCTATCAAATAAACAGTGAAAGGAACCAGACTTCAAGACTCATTTAATTGGAAAAGAGCACCTGTCCTTTTAGGCAAAGGCAGTGTTTGCTTGTCACTGCTGTCAGCAGCAGGGCCTCTGCCCAGAAGGCCCTTTAGGCAGCTGATTGTGTTCGGGGGAGCTGTGAGGTCACGATGCAGCGCCCACGGTGCTGGCAGCCTGGGGCACGGGGAGGTGGGCTCGCTGTCAGCCCCGGGCTCTCGCTGCCAGCACCACTCAGCACCCCTGGCTCGCTCCAGGCGCCGAGGCCCGGCCATCTCACGCTGGCCACGGCGCGGCAAGGAGGGCGGTGGCACGGGCAGGTTTTCTCCATGCAGACAGCTGGGTATGTATCTCTTTAGTTGTACTTTCTGGGTGAAACACTGTTTCCTGACTGATTGTGGAATGAAATACCACCTGCTCTGCACATATGAACTTGTTACTGGTGAGAGCTGGCACCCTGTCTTGCTCAAATTTGCCAGCAGTTTCAGTATCCACCACCTCTCCCTCTTTCCAGCCTAGCTCTGAAATCCTGATGCATTGCAGAGGTCAGGAATGACATTCAGATCTTAGGACAAAAGCTTAGGGCTGGTCAAGGTGTGGTGCATGCCCAGCACCATGTGCATACACAGGGCTTCTCCAGCAGTGTAACAGCTCAGCGTGGTTTGCTTTGCAAGATTGGAAGGAAGTCACCTAGAGGAGATTTTTCATTTAATTTGTTTAGGTGCCTTTGATTTGATCCTATGCAATCTTAATATGCTCATATTTCCTGCTGGGAAGTTCACAATAAATATACAGATACAGGACCAGACCTGCAAATTTTAGAGGGAAAACGATGACTTTACTTGTACTGCTGCTTCTAGTTTTCCTGTTATTCTTTTCTTAAATTTTTAGGATTTTCTCATTATCCCTCCTCCCTTTAAATCTCTTCTGGTGTGTATTTCATTTGTATTTCCTTGCTCAGGGGATCTCAGTCATTGCTGGGTTTCTGTCCCCTTTCTAGGGCCAAAGTCCTGCCACCTCTCTTCAGCGCTCGGTGCCTGGGCTAAGCCACTCAGGATGGCTTCCTCTCTTGTCTGCCAGGTGTCCTGAGATTGTGATTCTTCCTTGCAGGAAGGAGGGCATTTCAGACATCCGAGAGGTGTCTTCTAACCTCCAGGGATGAGGAAAGGAGCCGAGATCAATTTAGACTTGTAAAAGGCGAGCTAGTGGGTGTGATGGATTTCGTCCACTGGATCTCACCTTCTTCTCATACAGGATATTTGGCACTAGAGTTTCTCTCTACCTCACATTGTGAACTATTCGTGCATCCAATATTGAAACATGCCTTCTTAAGTGTCTCTGTCCCCTGAGGGTGAATTGTTGCATTCCTGTGCCCTCCCAATAATAATAAATAATATCTTCTATTTTTAGAGCTTCAAAATTTCCCAAAGAGCCACCTTTGGGATGGAACATACCAACAGTTAGTGCATAGCAACCCTAGACAACAACTTAAGACATATGAATGTATCCAGTTGAAGCTGAAGCTGAGATTTCTTTTTGCAGAAGATAATTGCAAAAGTTATTAATTATTATTGTTTTTGTTTATGCAGCTCTAGACTCAAGAGCATTAGGCACTTTTAAAATACGACCAGCAGTTAGAAAAAAGAACAAAGGTATTACAATCATACCATAGCAATTTGCAGAAGGCAGAATGTGCTAGTAAAAACCCTCCCTTGGAGGTTTTTCCATCCAGGACTCAGCTTAAGCTATTGAATAGTCCATAATGCCAGAAGAGGAGAAAGAAGGCCTTTTTGTAAGTTCCTAGTGTAAACTTGAGCATATAGTTTAGTTACTCTGAAGCTAATAACATGTCTACAAAGCATGTTGTAGGTGTTTAAAGGTGAGATCTGGAAAGAATTCCAATGCAAGTATTTTATATAAATCTCTATGTATTTTGCAGGGTGATTTTATTCAAATTGACAGTGGTTGGGATTTTTTGTCTTAAGCCACAGGACCATGTATCTGCACATAAGCTTGAATTTATAGATCATCTATAATTACAAGGTTAGGTGTTTGCTCACTCTTGCACCAGCCACAGTGGAAACCACTTATATACTGGATGATTGTTATTAAAATCTCATGGACTTCACAAACGAATGTAGCTCAAATAGTGAATAGAATGACTGTGTGATTATATTGGAAGTATTTTGTAGGAGCAGTGAGTCTGCAAATGGTTTTTGAAGGAGCTATGAAATTTCATTACTATAATTTTTTTACATTGATGCCCAATAAATAGTAAAGCCATGAAAGGTGAGAAGGAAAATGTGAATAAGCACACTGGACTTAACCATTCATCAAGGCATCTAATGCTGAACAATATGAAAATATTCTTTTTGAAGAGTATTTAATTTTTATGCATTTTGATACCCAGCACCCATTCCTGTCTTCGTATTTTCTGATCTTGCATTACTAGGATGGAAGTTTTGTATTTTTTTTCTTCAGTTGTTTTCCTCAAAATCTGTAGCCTTTCAGAAAGGGTAGAGATGTTTTTTTCAATAGAGATGTTTCATGCTTGTCATGCTCAACTAAGCTGGAAAAAGATTAGTCCAAGGTCTCATTAGCATCCTCCTGCGAGGCCAGCACAAACTCTGTCTGAAGCAATAAGCAAGCAGAGCATCTTCCAGCTCCCACTCATGTCTGTGGAATGATTTCTGTTGATTAGAGCTGGCTCAGCTGCATATGCCAGGCTGCTTCTGCAGTAAACATCCATTTCCAAAATATCCAGCTTTCATGCGCCACTTTGAAATGTGTGAGAAGCTGCTGTCCTTTGATAGGACCAGAATATTGAAATCAGAGGCACTTGTGATCCCAAATGACATGGGCACTATTGAAGGTGTTGCCAGTGGAGACATCAGACCTTGCCTCTTTGTTCAGGCCTGCCTGCATACACAGTCATTTTCTTAAGGGATTTCAGATACACATTGGATGGGGGAATTGCTGCTGTGTTTTTAAACAGCAATACTTTCTGTCACTAACTAAAAGACTGCAATGAAAATGCACTGGGATCTTGCAGTGCTTAAATGCTTCAGTCTGTGCTCCGTATTGAGTGTAAACACTTCTGAAATCAAGGACAATATCTGTATGACTGTCGTTATGGATCAGCTAAAAGTCTTGATTTTGTGAACATGTTTAGTTTTGTTCCTAAGGGAAGAGTCCCTAATCTCTGAAAGAAGATAATTAATCATGTACCTCTTTGTGACATTAGAATTTTCACCAGTAATAATTTCATTATTGTTTTATGTTTATCTTTTTTTGTCTAAAACATTTTTGTAAAGTTGAAAGGAAACCAGTTGTGACTTTTTTGAAAAGACAGTATTTATGTCTATATTCCCACTATATTTTTATTCAAATATTTGACAGCATGAATTTTCTAATGAGTTTAGCAGAATGCTAAAAATGCCTGAAGGCAGTGGTTTATATGATCATAATTCAAACCACATGCCTTTTGCTTAATGGAATGAGATTAAAGAATTATTTTGTTTGCATTTGTCAGTTTATTGATACCAGCCACTTTAGTGCATTTCGTAAAGTGACTTTCAGTCCCAGGAACCATTTTACTGCTAGGAGTAGTCTCTGATTACCTGGGACTCATCTAATTAATCATCATTAAGGGGTTGTGACATAATGTTTAAGCCTGGGGGAATTCTTATGGTGTTCTCTGATGGCATCTTCCTATCTACTCCACATATATCACTGACCCCCTTTTTCAGGTTCAACTACAGGGAAAGTATGAAAATCCATCCCTAGCTGCCCAGTCCACCCAATTCCCTGGGCAGATTTTGCCATGGACCTTTCAGGTGGGTCCTGGGCTGTGTCAGCCAGCCCAGGTGTGCTGCACAGGGAGGAGCTGGGACGACGCCTGCAGCGCAGTGCACAGCGGAGTTCTGTCTCTGAAAGCCCCGTTTCCGTTCCCTCGCTTTTCTGCAGTGGTTGCTTTTCTGCTCCTCATTCGGCTCCTTTCTTCTCAGTCATTATTTAGCACTGTTCTGCAGAGAAGCACATTTGCTATCTTTCAGGCCAGGTTTTCAGCTGTTCTTGGCCTTGCTGTGTTTGCGAGAATTCCTCCCGCTAACACTGATAATCTCACTGCTTGTTAATCTTCCATTCCTGACATTCAGCAAAACCTTGAACAATTGCACATTGGCTTTTTCTGAAAGGATGGGCATGAACTTCTCGTTCTCTCTCTAGTGCTTTCTGCTTTACTGAATGCCGATTTTAGATTGCCTACTTTTCTTAAATATGACTTAAAGTCAAATCATTTTGGAGAGACAGTACTATAATTATTTGGATTTCTGGAATGAGAAATGCAGACAGCTGTGTTGCTTCTTGCAGTTAAGGGGTGTGCTCTGATCTGCTGGCAGACTGGAAGCAGGTAAGACAATACCAGGAGTATGCAAGGCACAGTGTTTGTTTGCCAGGACAGAATCCTGGTACCTGCTTTTCTGCCAAGAAATGCAAAAATTAAATATTCTTCAAAACCTTTGTGGTTTCCAATAATCCTTTCCTGAGAAGAATTCTAAACTAGGAAGAAAGTTTGAGAAGGAGGAAGTACAAATTTAAATTCCTTCCAGGTCTGATTCACATCTGGGCTGAAACCTTTCTCCTAAACCAGCTGACCTCCCCTTCACTCTCCACTGGTGCTCCAGTACAAAACCATACAGGGAGATATTTTGAACCCCAATATCTTCTGAACACATTTTGCAGGACTCTTGAGTTTTTGAGGTAATACAGACATGTTTTGATATTTCATTGACTTCTGAGGAATAAAATTGTATTATAAAATTATTTTCTTCTGCTGTGCTTCACTCTTTCTTGGCCCACAGAAAGTGTATTCTACAAACCAGAAAATGAAAACCCATGTAATTCAGGCAACTCATTAGACTATAACAAGTTTTAATGTTTTATCTTTTCTCTCTTCACCCAGAGATAAACACACATTTGTGTCACAGTACCTCTGCAGTACAGATGAACTGCAGCATAACACAACTTCCTCTCGTAGTGCAGCGTACCACAATTTCCTCTCGTCATTTCCCAGCATCTGGGGGGTGTCAACCCCGCTCACACTGCCCAAACCCCATCTCTCAGCTGTGAAGGAATGTGGGACAAGATAGGCACAGTGATCTTGTGGAAACTTCCACAGGAATTCATCCAATGTGTTGTGCGAAATGTAAAATACTGCATGAAATCTGGATGGAGGTGTGTGGGGCTGAAACAAATATCATACTCTCTGGTTCACCTTGTCTGTGGTGGGGTGAGAGAGTGCACAGGACTCTGAGAGCAGCCATGTGACACCTCTGGATCAACTAGGCTTCTAGCTGCCTGGGCTCTCATACAATCCCCTAAAAATAGCCCCTTATGGTTCCCATCATTGTTTGTCCAGCTATTTTAATTAGCCCGTGGTCTCCAGTTTTTGCTTTGCAATTTGTAAATGGGAAATATTTACACTAGGCCGGTAACCCCACATTCTTCCAACTTTTTCTTAAATTAGATAGATTATAGCTATGTTTATAAATTACCTAATACATTTGGCCTAGCATCTTAAAATGTCACTGGCTTCTACACAGTGTTTTTAATGAGAACTAATTTTAGATCACTCAGGCTATTTACAGGTATTTTTTCCCACATCTGATATGTCACAAGTGTGCTCATTTCTTAAACTTAATTTGAAAGACTGGTTTATTGCATGTCCTGGCACAGGCTGAATATCTCCTGCAAATTGCAAAGTGCTGTCAGCTTTTGCTGATGTATCCTGATGAGAAGGGAAAGATTTCTAAGAAAAATCAATGCCCAGAAAGTACTTAGCAGGTTTTTTGATTATTTTAAGTGATGCAAACCCTTTCAAAAATTGGCTCAGGTAGAAAAGTGTTTTGCAAGTTTATTCTATACTTGTAGATTAATTTAGCCCTCTTCTGCTGTTTAACATTCTCTGTAGTTAGTTTCTTTATTGACACATCTGTCTTCCACTCTTGGCAGTGTTTAATAGTGAAGGAGTTATGCAAAAGCATCTTTCTGGGGTTCTTCAGGTGTGATCACTGTATGTGAGGGGCTGAGATACTGGTAAAACATGACTGCTCCTGACTGAAATACCAGTTTGATTTGGGGGAAATACGCAGGATGAGGTTGCAACTGACATCCTTGCCAAAAGTGTCCCTCAGGCTGTGTTTTTAGAGTCCTTTTAGTCTATATTCTGTCCTCAAAAGCCAAAAGAGAGATGCTGAGCCCCAGACTGGTGCCATGGTCGGGCACTTCACAGAGTTTTAGGATGAGTGTTCCAGGCTGGAATCCAGACAAGTTCTTTCTGAGTCAGCTGAGTCTGGGTGCTATTGATGGCACAGCAGCAGGGAGACGGGATCAGGAGATCAGATATTCTTTTAAAATTGCATTTAAGGTCTTATTCACAGATGGACAAAAAGATGGTGGAAACAGTGTCTGCCAGTGATCATAAATACGGTCAAAGCCAAAATGTAGCAAAGTTTGTAGTTTTGGTTTCATTAGAAATCTGATTTCAGAAAAGAAACATAGAAATGTTTTTTAGGAAATAATATCTTGCTACTTTCTGAGGGCAGGATGAAAATAATTTTGACTTTTATTATATTAAACACCATATTATAAAACTATGAAAGCTGAAATTCAGGAAATATTTATTTTTCTTGGCCCCTTCTCAGATTTCTTCAAAAGCTTCCTTTTGCAGAGACTTTTTGCTTTGCTAGGCTTCATTCAAAGCTTCAATAAGGACAAAGAGGAAAAAACATAATGGCTTAAAAAATTCTCTCCTTGTCAGAATTCTTGGAGTCCCTAGAGTTGGAACCAATGAACTGTACCTTCTGGCAAGGTTTGAACCCTAAGGATTAGATCTGGAGAGAGGCTATGGATGAGTCCTGCATCTGTCTTGTTGCACAAATTCTGCATGAAGGGTGGATAAGCAGCTCTTCCAGAAAGGTGGAGAAATGTCCCCAAGGAAAGAGGCCATAGGACTGCTCTCGGTTCTCAGGTGCTGGGGAGCTTTATGTCCTCATATACATCTTCTCAGCTGGGTTTGCCAGGACAGAATCTGGTTCACACCAGGATGTGTAATGGGCTGGACACTGAGAGGAATATGACCTGTCATTTCCCCTGATGCCATGTGCAGCACAGCCTATGTTGGCTAGGAGGAGGTGCTGAGCAGAAAATGCACCCTTGATCTTGTTCCCCTTTGGGAGAGAAAATAACTGTATCAACAATTCCCTACCTCACTGCTTTTGTTCAGCTGATATGACCCAGAGGCTGCTCTGTCCTGTCAGTGTTCTACACTTACCTACACTCCTTGTCCAGTGCCCAGAGATCAAGTTATTCTACCTCACTGTGATAAGAGTCAACAAATCATTCAATCTGTGGCTGCCAGGTAAGAACTGAACCTGTGTTGCTCTGCTGGACAAAAAGTGCTGTAAGCAAACAACTGAAAACTCAATATAGTCCTATTGCTCTCATGGGTTCCTAAATAGACCTCTTGCTTGTTAATGCCTTGAGAATTATAAAACATTTAATTTCTACAACCAAAACAGTTTGATGCTTGAGTTTTCCTAGTCCAGGGTGATGTTTTCATTTCTGTTTATAATCAGTTCCACTTTTTGGTTTCCATGTACCAGGGACTTTTTGCATGTGATTGGTGCATTGACCCCTTGGGGTCTGCCTACTGCTTCTCTGGGATTTGCAGCTAAGGTAACAAAGAAAAAAAATGTCTCTGTCAGTAGGGCAGAACTCCATTTATTTCCCTGGAGAAAGTGTGGGGATGGGATACAAATCAGAAAAGGCTGAAAGCTACTGCTCTTGCGTAAGGCTCTCTTGTCAGAGTTCTCAGCATTGCCAAGAATACAAAGTTTCAAGTGTGTGTGTGTGAAAGATGGAGTTGATTATGCATACAAACATACATACATTTTCCATTGACATATTTGTGCAAATTGCATACTGTTTTCCTACCAGTTTAAAAATTCAGCCCAAATTGCTGTCTAAAAGCATTCAGTGTGTTCTGTTATTGCTCGACACTCACTGAAAGAAAGCAGCAGGAATTTTTGCCTTTTAAATTTCCTGGGAGTGGGATAACAACATCTAAGTGCCACTGGGTTGTGTTTCCTGTGTGTTATTCAGTAATTTTCCCCAGAAGTTGTTTTATTTTAATGACAGGCCATCTGATCCCAGATTCTCATCTGAACACTGAATTAGCAAATATTTATTATCACAGTATTTGAATAAGCTTAATGTGTATCCCAAGATTTGAGTCCTTTCAAAGCTGGAGTCTGTGAACCACGTTTATCCAGATGAATAGTGTTAACCCCAGTTGCTTTCATGCGAGAAGCCTGTTTTGGATTTTCCAAGCAATCAGCCAACTGTCCTGCATTAGCAGTTACCATTTCCATGGGGATCTTTCTAGTTGTGATTCAACCTCTCAGCAGTTCACAAGTTCAGGGCTTACAGAAAGCAGGGCTATACCTGCCTCTCTTCATAGACAGCAGAGATGGGTTTATTTTTAGCACAAGTATTCCAGAAATACATTTCTCCCCTCTTTAGAAATCTCTGGGAAAGACAAACACACATACAGACAGTTTTGCCTATATAAGAGGCAG
>WAAG01090996.1:0-11155 GCA_013390105.1 Tichodroma muraria
GAAATGTGGACAGCAATCTTGCTAATCTTATCCTAAATGAAGTTGTTGATAGGTAAGTATGAAGAAAAGTAGGCTTTTCAATCCCAGAAATCAGTTTTGCATTCAGTATAATCTTGGTCCACTTGGAATGAAATTAATACTTCTACTTTGTTGGGGTTTTTTGAGGATTTTTGGGTGGGTTTTTTTATTGTTACTTTGGCAAAAGGATGTTTTAAAATACTTAAGCGTATAAGTTGTAGATTTTCTCAAAAGGGCTCTGTATAAATAGTCAAATTAACAAATACCCAANAAAGGGCTCTGTATAAATAGTCAAATGCATTAAATTAGTCAGCTGCAGCTGAAAAAGAGTATCTCATTGTTAGACTAATTACTATTCCATTTCTTTGTTAGTGGGCCAGCTGTCAAATTTGACGATATTGCAGGGCAGGAGCTGGCTAAGCAAGCTTTGCAAGAAATTGTTATTCTTCCTTCTCTTAGACCTGAGGTAAGCAACTGGGTATTGTTATCAATCTGTGACAGGATCAAAGAAATGTACTGTGCTTCACACAATGAAATGATGATTCTTGAACCCTGTTTTTACTGATTATGATTGCTACAGGTAGCTGTAGGGTTCTAGCCATCTTGGAAAAGGAGAATATAGGATTTATATGTTAAAATACTACCATGAAATTCCCTGTCTTCTGGTTAGTGTTGCAGAAAGTGACAGGAGCAAGAAGAAAAAAAAAGAAAGCCCAAAAAAACCCAAGCCCAGATGAAATCAGGAGACCACAAACCCCTAATAAAGCCAAACAAAAAACCACAACACCCCCAGAACCTCATAAAACAAACAAATAGCAAAAGCAAACAAACAAAACTTCTCACTGTTAGTCAGGCTGACTGTTGCAGATAGCTGTAGATAGCTGTGTGTCCAACTTTCTATGGCCATGTAAAGGACAAAGCCCACAACTGGAAGGGTGAAATTGGAGAGATTTGTATAGATAAATGAGACTGTGACATTGTCTGAGTGGAAGAACGTTATTGTTGTGGTCATCCTGTCTGTGAGGATGTTGGTTGAACATTTGTTTATTCACAGATGGAGAGAATGCAAAGAGGTGTAGTGAACAAAGAAATACAATGAGATATATAACATTTGAGGGCAGATTTCCTCTTTATTTGGCTGTATGAAAGTTGATATTTAGGCTTTTATTTATCATAGATGGTATACCTCAACTACTGTGGCTACCTAGATTCAGGCCTAGTCTGCATACTACTGGAATTTTCTGAGCTACTTTTAAGAAAAAATTAAATCGGTAATTTTCTAAAACTGAACTTACTGAAAGTTGCAGTGCTTTTGAGGAAATTGCGTGCAATGATTTCCTTCAGTGCTCTCCTGAGACCCCATCTGGAGTGCTGTGTCCAGGTCCCCAGCACAGGAAGGGCATGGACCTGTTAGAGCAAGTGGTAACTTGCTTCTGTTCCTCCACTGTTCCAGAGGAGGAACAGCTAGGTGATCAGAGGGTTGGAGCACCTCTCCTCTAAGGAAGGGCTGAGAATTGGAGATTTTAAGCTTGGAGAAGAGAGGGCTCCAGGCCGACCTTATTACATTATTTCAGTACCTGAAGGAGACCTAAAAGAAAGCTGGTGAGGAACTGTTTACAAGGAAAGGTAGTGACAGAACAAGGAAAAATGGCTTCAAACTGAGAGTAGGTTTAGATTTGGATATTAGAAAAAATTATTCACCTTGAGGTGAGGATGATGAGACAATAGAACAGGTTACCCAGAGAAGTTGTGGATGCCCCATCCTGGAGCTGTCCAAAGCCAGATTGGAAGGGGCTTTGAGCAGTGTGGTCTAGTGGAAAATGTCCCTGCCCATGACAGTGAAGTTGGAAATGGATGATCTTCAAAGTCCTTTCCAACCCAGCCCCGCTTTATGACTCTGTGATTATTGAAGAAAAATTCTTGTTTGTACTTTTTGTTTGCTTTTGAGTTTCATTTGTTACATGGACAGGTGACTGGAGTTGCTCTGTGGTTTTCCCCTTAATGCAGCTACTGGTTTTGAAGTAGCATAGGGAAGAAACCCTAAACCTGGCATAGCATCACAGAAATACAAGCTGTAAGGAGAACAAATCTTTGGCAGCAAATGTGTGTGCTCAGATGTTAGGCAGAAGGAAGATGACATTCTAGCACCTCTGTTCCTACAGTGCAATAGTATGTCAAGTGTGTTGTTCAGTGACACCAGTACTGTGATCTGGGTGGGAAGGACTTGGAGATGGGAGGTTTGGAGTAGCTTTTCCAGTAATGTGGTATCTTCAATAAGGGTGTCTCATATTACTGTAGCTAGCAATGGGCCTGACCTTGGTGTAGGTTGGGATGTAATAGGAAAGAGAATCCCATGAATTTTTAAACTTACCTTGGAAGTAGAGAGGGTTGATTTTATTCCTTGTAAATGAACATAGTAAATGTGGCAACTATAGGGGCATACTTAGTAAATTGACACTAGTTCAGTTTTAATCTTAATGAGTTTTGAATGCAAATTCATATTTAACAAGCCAATGGTATTTTTGTAGGAAAGCAGAAGTTGGGGTACATAGATAAGAAACATGGGGCTGTAACCATTTCAGTGGTAAGATGCTAATGAAATGGTAGCAGTTAGTTCTGACCATGTTCAGTATAATTAGCCTGTTAGCAAAAACTTGAAAAGCTTCGTGTATCTCAGTAATAAATGTCAGTGCAGCTGAACTGTAAGTGATGATCAAGGTGAGGAAGAGTTATAGATTTGATCTGGACTGTGTGAAAATGGTGGAACTCCCCAAGAATTATTTCAAACAAAACAAGTCAGACAAAAAATGCACATTGTGGTGTGCAGCACGGAAAGCAGAAACACTGGAGTGTTCACTCAGTGAATAGCTGGGTAACTACTTTTAGGGATCAGAGTCAAGCACAAACAAAATGCTGTGGATGATGAAATAATGAAGAAAACACGTGTTGGTCAGTAATGACAGAAACACAACGCTGGTAATGGAGCTATTTGTTGTCATGGATATTGTGGAAAGAAATGCCTGCTGACAGTGCTGTTTTCACACAGGATGTATATGAGATACCCTCCTATTGCTTTTGCTTGTTTATTGGAATTACTGGAAGCTAGAAGGGAGGGGTGAGCGTGAGACCAAAAGAGAAACTGTACTTTTGAGGGAAGGGGTAAAGACAAAGTGCTAGAGAAAACAGGCAAGAGTAATAACTAAAAGTTATATATTCTGTGAGAATTTATAGACTTGCTTGCATTGCTACATATGGTGGAGGCAGTTTTATAGAGTAGGAAAGATGAATCTAGTGCAAAGTGAGAGAGAGGAGATGACTATCAGTAGCATAGAGAGAGTAGGTGGTTGTTAAGTAATATTTTAAATCATTTCATTGAAAGCTTGTCTTCTCAAGTTTCATTTAATAGGGAATGATGGAGGTCTTCTATATGGAGTTAGTAAGAATACTACTTTAGCTCTCCTACTGTACAGCTTTTTAGCTGGAATTGATGCTTTAAACTTGATAGGCTAGTCTGTCTTGTGGAAAGTGTTTTAAACTGCTTTCACAGGGCATCCAGGCACAGAATAATCAGAACATAATTTAGCTGCTATGTGGGAAACAATAGTGGTGTGCATTGGGTCAAGTTAGTAACAGAGTGTAGTTCTCTCGGAGCCTGTACTGTTGTGGCACTCACTGCTACTGTTACTATCAGCGCTAGCCAGTGTCCTCTGTCTTAAACTATTCTCCTACAAAGGCAAAGCACATTTTATTCAAGTCTTTGATGGTAACTTATGATGATGTCCTTTTCAGTTATTTACAGGTCTGAGAGCTCCCGCACGTGGTTTATTGCTGTTCGGCCCACCAGGAAATGGGAAGACAATGTTGGTGAGAAAATTACTTCATGCCTGAGTTGGTGGGCTTAAAATGTAACCAAAAGCTGGATTTTATGGAGGGAATTGCTAAACTGTCCTCTCTTTAATTATTTTAATTATGACAAGTAATATTTTAAAACTTAAACCAGCAAGTCCAGGTTCCATTTTCAGAGAGAGCAAAAGGAAGTGGGTTTATTGTTTTGTACAGCAGTGATTAACCAGAAATTATCTGCTCTCCACTGAAACATACTAGAAGTACATTTTGGAAATGGGGAAGGAGCACAGTAGCAAAAAAAGGGATTGTGTCTCACTTGCACGCTGCTGTGCAAAGAGTGTAAGGGCTGTGGAACAGCCTAGCCACAGCTTTTATTCTCAGCATGATGTGTTAGATCCAGGGAACTGGAGCACCATGGCTGTGCATCAGCCAGGGAGCATTGAGTATCCTGATGCAGCTGAGCCGGGCACATCGTCCTGATCACATGGTGTGGCTGCAGCTGCATACTCTCTGCTGACGCTGGAGCTGGATCAGCTCTCAAGTGCAGCAGTGTGAATGCAGAGCAGCTCATGTAGGCTCATCTGTTATGTTTGACATGCTGGAATATAATTGCTAATCACTAAAATTAGACTCTGTAACCAGGGAATCATGAGTTGTTGAATATGGTGAAACTGTTAAAGAAGAGTGTAGTCTGAATGAGCATTCCAGCTGATTATTTTCCCTAGATTTCCTCTAAAAACAGCTTTTGCATAGATAAAGGAGGGGTAAAAACACCGTAATTTTTTTGTGTGATTTGATCCAACTGATGCCTTAAATTACCACCCTAAATTAGTTAAAACTGGCTTAGATGTCTATTCAGGATAAATTGAAATGAAATGGAGACTTTTATTCTTCTGAAAGCAAGTTGTAGTTGGTTGTGGAGCTAATGGGATTAGAGGGGCCTGTGGGAGTCTGGAAGTTTATCTGTTGGTTTGACTGCATAGCCATTCTTATTTGTAAGTGGCCTGGTCGGAAGTTTTCTGTACCATTTACAAGGTGCTTCCTTTGAAGAAATAGAGGTTTTCAAAACTGTCCATCAGGACATGAGTGGTCACTACAGATGCAGAGAACTATCTTCAATATTGTAGTTTTTAAAAGTACTTTTGTTTTTCCCCCCTTTCCTAGGCCAAAGCAGTTGCTGCAGAATCAAATGCTACTTTCTTTAATATCAGCGCAGCAAGCCTGACTTCAAAATATGTAAGTAGTTGGCTGTAAATTGCGTTGATTTGAAAACACCCATGCTCTAATTGGGGCTTAAGAAAGCCAGAGACTTCTGATGAGTCCTTGGTGAACTGTTAGCCTATAATGAACATAGTTTTTAAAAAGTGACCTGTGAAGTAAAAAAACTTTGTTTTGTGCTTGTGATAAATTAATGTCAAGGGTTGTTTCAGCTCAGCAATGGCACTGGCAGTAATGCAGATGAGTGGTTGTGGGATTTTTCATCTTTAGAAAGTGAATTAGTTGGGTCCCAGCTCTCTTTCACTCTGATAATTTAGGCACCAAAATCTCTTTGGCAATTAACTCCGTTGCGATAATAAAAGAAGTGGTAGTGTTTCTTTTAAGATGTAAACAATACCATTGTATGTACTGAATAATCTGAATATGTATAAATGGACTGAGTGTGGTTGGTTACCAGCAAGATTTTCTGTAGGTCCTTCTGTTAGGTATCTTGTAGTAAAAATTTTTAACCCCCTACGAAACCAGTTTATTGTTATTTTAGGTGGGTGAAGGGGAGAAACTGGTGCGTGCCCTATTTGCAGTAGCCAGAGAACTTCAACCTTCTATAATTTTTATTGGTAAGACCGTAAATGTTAACTTTTATTTTCTTTCTTAAATAAACCAACTTACCAAAGATTAGTAAATAGTTAACTATTGGAATAGTTGAGTAAACTTCTTTTGGGTAATTCTGCAGCTCAGGACAACTCAGATATGGCCTGCTGGCCAACTAGTTCATATAAAGCATGTTAGATTACTGTTAAGTTGTTTAGTTGGTGGTAATAGTGGGAAGAGGTGCTCTCAAAAAGAAAAATACCGTACTGCCTTTACGGAGTAAGTTCATTAGACTTCGAACATGAAAATGTGTTTTGCTTCTCCTTAGTAGCAGTTTATCATCAGAAAGATACTTTTTTTTCCCCTCTCATCTGTGTTTGGCATTACCTATTCCAAAGGCCAACACATCATGCAAGTTTTTAAACTTTCCTAAGATCTGTCTGTCTCCTAAAGAATAAAGATCTGGTCTTTCTTAATGGAACCCTATATTAGCAAAGGACCCTTAGGCAAATACAAAGACTTTGATATTGTATGCTTAATTAAGGTGTATTTCTTTGTTTTTTAGATGAAGTTGATAGCCTTTTGTGTGAAAGACGAGAAGGTGAACATGATGCTAGCAGGCGTCTAAAAACAGAATTTTTAATAGAATTTGATGGTGTAAGTATTTAGTCTTGATATTGTTTGATTTAGCTAAATTGGCTAATGTGGCGGGTGCTAGTACAACATATAGGTGAATTACAAAGGGTTTGGCTGATGGGGCTTAGGTCAGCCTCCCTCTCACCTCACCATAATTGGCAAACAGCTTTTTTTGGTTGTTCTTAATTTTCTATCTGACAGAATATTCTGGAAGATGCAGTCTGGACTGAAAGGTAGCAATCTGGAGATGAGCTATAATAATGTGTTGGAAGATTATGGACAGAGAAGAAAGGATAACAGATGGCAGTAGTAAAGGAGCTGTGAGGACAGCTGTTCTTGCAGGGCAAGAGGGACATTTGAGGGTCACAGAGAGTTGAATCCATGTTTGCAGTTGCATGGCTTGATGAATGACTTCTCTTTATTATGGCAAAGTAAAACAAGATTAAATGATTTTTAAATAGTTTTTGGTTTCAAAGGAATATGTGTCACAAGCATGCACTGTCAAGGGGTGAGACTTGAGGGATGAGGATTTCAAACAGACTAGTTCAGATTATATATATATTTTATATATATAGGTATCTCATGTATACACAGCTCTGACAGATCAGAAAGATTAATTTCTGTGTTAGTACACCTTTTATTGAACTGTAACTTTTTTCTTGGCGTCATAAGCTAGAGAAGACAGAATCCAGTAAGGAGTATTTAATGGCATGAATGCAATACCCAGGAAGAGGAACTGGATTTCATAGTGGAACACACACACAAATGAGTATCAGAATATTTTTCTGTCACAGCACTGTTCTTGTATTGAATAATTGTAGTTTTTGTTCCATTAGCACAGTGAAACATTGCTACAGTAGTGAAGCAGTAGTAATGAGGTACAGGAGGAGAAGATAATAACATGGAGAGACAGCAAGGTTGGGAAAAACTCCAAAATGTATGAATCAGGACAGATAATGCAATGTGATAGTGATATGCAAAAAACTTTACACACTCGTGCAGTTTTCCCTTAAAATAAAAAGGGAAAAATAAGCATAATGCAAAGCTTGCTGACTTAATATTTAAGGTGTAACTATGTCATACAGTATTTTTGGGGAACCTTTTGAACATGGTATGGTAGCAGTGAACCTAAATCTATGAAGAATTTTACATTAAGCAAATAATAATGTCTCTGATAGCCCAGTGTTTTCTCTGAAGTTTGGAAGCTCTGAGTCACCATATTCTTGGGTATAAAATGAGTGAATTGGGTAGGAAATTGCCGTATCTTTCTGCTATTATGATTATTTTATAGCCTATTTTGTTTACTGGATTCGTGCGAAGCCTGTGCGTTGTGGCTTGGCCCTGATTGGCCAGTGTGTAATACTGACACTTGATAAAACCAATAAAAAGCCCGGGTACGCCTTTGTGAATACACATTTTAAGTGAGAACCCGGCAAAGTTCCTTCTTCTGGTTCCCGGTTGGAGAAGAGGTAACGGGTTCTGCCTGGCCGCTCCGCCGCGGCCCTTGTGACCACGACGCTGATGGATCTCTGTTCTGATTTTGTGTTTCTGGCTATACTTTAAAAGTTTTTATTCTCACCCTATAGGCTTCTCATAACATCAGAAAGTATCTGGCTTTTTCAACATAATTATCTCCCGGTGCCTAAACTTATGAGTGCCTTTTATAGTTTTATAGTCTCATTTTTCTCCAGAAAGACTTTTCTTGGTTTTTTTTCCCTTCCTTTTACTGGTTTGACTTTACATTTATCGGAGGAATATTTTAAACCTACCTTAATGGGAAAAAAAAAAGCATATGTATATATTAGGATCCTATCAGTGTGTGGAATACATGGCAAGTGTCTGACTGGTTTTGTTGTATTTCTGTTTAATGCAGACTGTGTAAACTGAAAGCTGTCTTGCCTTCCTGCATTATGTAGGTGCAGTCTTCTGGAGAGGACAGAATACTTGTGATGGGAGCAACAAACAGGCCTCAGGAGCTTGATGATGCTGTTCTCAGGTATCAAAACATCTCTTTTTCTGAATATATAGTAAGATGATATTCGTTATGAAGAACAGGTTTTGCCTAGTATCTTGGTGAGGTTTTGTAGTAAGTGAAAGCTGTTCATCAAATCTAAATTATTTAACCTCTCAAAGATGGGCTTTACTCTTCTTTTGAGATGCATCTGTACAATCATGCAATTGTCTGAAATAGTAGTACCTGTTGAGATCAAGTCAGTGTTTTTTAAATTTCTTGAATTTAATATTTTGGTTTTTTGTTATTTGGATCTTAATGACAGAATAAAGGAGAAAATTTGATCAGTTTTCCATATTGACCAGAAGTCTAGTATTTATTCTCTGTGAATATTGTCTTCTGACATCCCATGCAATTACAGATCTTGCTGTAGATTTGCCTTAGGACTTTTTTGTTAAAAGTACTCATACTTTATTCTCCTTTCATTCTTGATTGAGGAAAATAGATATGTCAGCACTGCCTGAAGAAATGATTCCAAAGACTTTCTTGAGTAAAAATAAGAGATGCTTCATTTCATTGCTGGTAGTTAATGGTATTTCTACCTTTAAAGTGTTTCCCCTCTGGGAGGAATCTTGTAGCTTCCGATGAAGAGTAAGGTGGCACTGGTGGCTTGTACATTTCTTTTGTTTGGTTGATGGTGTTTTTTTCAAAATCTCCAGTTCTGCTTCCTAGAATTTGATAATGGAAGTGAAATTTTGTCACTTAATCAAACCAAATGTTAGATTTGTATGTCCTAAATAGTTACAGAATAGCGTGAACAATGTATACATGTTTGGGTTTTTTTCAGACGATTCACCAAACGGGTATATGTGTCTTTACCAAATGAGGAAGTAAGTATTGTTTTCCACTCATATTTTTAAGACACTTACAGACAATTCTTAACTTGCCCTTGTGGATGATTACTATTCCATGAACTAACTTCTGGCTCACCTTGACCATATACACTGTGCATTAATTCTGGGAACTATTTTAAGGTTTTGCCTTTGTGTTTTTTACTCATACGAGTAGCAAGTCTGGCGGTAGCTACTCAGTATTTTTTGACTAGTGAGGTGTTGCTTACAGACTGGCAGATGTGGGCAAGTCTGAAGTAGGACTTACAGGAGCATATTTGTTTGGCTGAAGGAGAGTGTTTTATTGCAGAAGATAAAAGTCTTTTTCCTAATGTTTTTCAGTTCGACAGGAGATCAGGACTCTTGATAAAAATTCTCATGACTTGTTCTTGATACTAGTAGTTAGGCTCTTGATCTTGTTTTTACCCAGTCCTTAATCTCTGCTCCTGAAGAGATAATATTGTACAGTGTAATTGCACAAGCTCTATATAGGCAAGTTTAAACTGGTGAAGCACAAAAGCAGAACTGACAAAAGCATAGTTCTGTTCTTGCAACACAATTTTAAGTGTTCCGTGAAAACGAGTTTTACATCTGATAATTTTATCTTCTTTTCAGACAAGATTGATTTTGCTAAAAAATCTTCTAAGCAAACAAGGAAGTCCATTAACCCAAAAAGAGTTGGCTCAACTAGCTAGGTAGGTATTTTGGAACCATACTAAATACATATATTCCTCTCCTAAGTTCATTCAGACTGTTTAATTCATTCCAAATGTAATTAATGTAAATCATGTGACAGCAACAACATGAATTGCATGCATTGGGGAAGATAGTTCCCTGTCAGGCTGTATGAAGGTGTTTTTGTATATACATATATAGGATACACCCAGTCAGGTTTCTGTTGTTGAAACATGCTCATAAGCTCTTTCTTTTGAGGAGGGAGGAGGATGCTTCTTTCCACCCGTCCCTCAAGGAGTCCAGCTCTCCTCCCTGATGCAAAAAGATAGCACCAGTTTTGCACTTGGCCTTCATTTCAAATAAAAGGCAAGTTCTCTTTGCTGGTGCCTCACTAGGCTTGTTGAATGTATTACCAACATAGCAGAGCAAGCACTGGATAATTTTAGGTTCTTTTCACTTTCAAATTTGATTGGGAAAATGTGGGTTAGTTTTTCCCTCCTGTTATGAAATGGAGTTGTTTTATGTGTTTTGTCATTGAGATGGACACAGTACTGCTGTTAGTCACCTAAATCTAATAATGGGTTAGACAAGGAGATTAGACAAAAATGCAGGTAGGGCAGGAAGGAATGAAAACAGAACATGAGAGACAGCAAAGATAGGCAGGTGGATGTACTTAGGTCTATTTCTCTTTGTGGCAGTACACCACAGGTTAGTACAGTCTTGGATGTAGTGTTTGTCAGCCTCTTAGTAATATTACAGAAGTTGATGTGTAATCCAACTGAATATATTCCCTCTGTGCTTGAAGGTTGTTAGCTCAGGCCACATTCAGGCTGCAATAATAGCTTACTGAAGGATAAACACAGTCAGTGTCTGGATTCTAACTGCAAATATAAGAACCAAATTACAAATGCAACTTGAGTACACCTGTTTTAAAGGCTTTAGAGAAAATGTAGAAGTTCAGCATCCTGCCTACTTCTTTTTCCATCTTTCTTTGTTTTGAAGGAGAGAAGTATTTAACCTCCATTATGACTTTGTGTTCCTTTGCTCCTCTTTTTCTGNAAACTATTAACATACTTGATGATCTCCAGAAGACTAAGCTCTTGTTGCTGCAGCTAGCCACTGCTCTGCAAGGGTGGTGTTTTTGGTTTTAAACTTTCCTTTAGGTAACCTGTACTACTCATTTTCACTTATGGTGGCATTTTGTATTGGTGGCTTCCTGGTTCAGTAGAGGCCTTTATTCTCCAAAGTATTTCATTGGTTAACTTGGATATTAAGTCAAATTCTGGAGAAGCTCCCACAGAATTACAGAATTTGACTCCTTGGTTTGATT
>WAAG01091002.1:4170-15797 GCA_013390105.1 Tichodroma muraria
CTCGGCCTCCCTCCCTCCCTTTCCCGTGCGACGAAAGGCGGCTGCTGCGGTCCCGGCGGCCGACACAAAGCTGTGCTTCGGTGGGACGGAGGAGGCCTGCGGAGATATTCGGTGCCACCGGCCCCGCGCCCACGGAGCTGCGCGGCAGCCCTGCCTCAAGCAGCCTGTCGGAGTCGCTGTGAGACTCCAGCAGGCACTAAAGGTCCTCTGAAACCCTTCACCTACCTTATCAACAAAACCTCCTTAACTCATTGTCAGCCTCGTTTAGAACTTCTGCACAAAGCCCTTAGAGCCACTATAGCCCTGAACCAAAGGAAGGAGACAAGCCCACCCAATCTTACAGTAAGACTCGGCAACTGGGACAAAACCAAACACTGGCAGAATGGTGCAGCCAGTATTGTTGACAAAGCCCACCCATTATTCTGCACATAAATAAGGTTGTCTATGCACCCAAACAAGAGTATAGTACATGCCCAATTACACAGATTCCCTGTGACAAGGTTCACAGCTATTGCTTCCCATGATTAGCAGATACCTTGACAGTCTAGTACAAGTCTAGAAGAAAAGCCTGAGATAAGAAGGAGTGAAGACAACAATGCATATTCATATAGTTCACAACAAATAAGCAAACTCTCTGAAGACTTTTTTCTTTGCACGTAGAAGAATTCACAGTACTAGGCAGGGACACTGCAAAGCCAACAAATTCTGTGTCAAGGCCCAAGACAAAGTAGTCTTTTGGGCTACCTGTTGAAGATGATGGATAACACATTAGTGTAATGCTGTGTGCTGCCCAGGAAACATTTGTAAACACGGTAAACATGTTACTGCTTTTTGATCTTCTAAAATTATAGCTATATAATAAAATAGTAATCAAACTCCATTACACATTCATGATGTAATATTCAGTTTGTTTATTCCTACTGATTACTGAAGAAAATACTAAATATATCAGCTATATATATTCTTACCATGCAGCATCAAAATACTTCATATAGTACCAAGTTAACTTCTAGTTACCCTACATAGTCCTGCATGCATTAGCACTGGGGAACACTCCCAGAAAATAATTAAAACTCCCAACAAGAAAAATGGAACAAAATAAATGGATAAGTAAGAGCCTATAATCTCCATTACTAAGATTGATTAACTCTCCTTGTATAAGAACAAGTTAGAAAAGTAGTTGTTATGCAGGCTTCAGTGAGATAAAAATAAGATAGTATTATGTCTGTTTCATGATTCAGGTTCAAGTTAAGTAGCCTGACTATACAAAATCCTCTCTGCCCTCATAGATGCTGATAGAGAACCTAAGCATTAAGAAACCAAGAGAAGTATTATATAGTTAGCATTAGTCAATTTGACTATGTACAAAAGTCTCATCTTTTCAAGCCTGCAGTTCTGTAATACAGTTGCCTTAATGCTACAAGGTATTCAAACACAGTAGCAGCAATACATTCCATGCTCATGCTCTGTAACACATGGAAGCTAGTAGTTCACTACTTCAAAAAGTTTTAAGTTAACCAACAGAATCCCTGTCCCAAATACATGCATTGTTGAAGAGACCTAGTCTCATATCCAAAATACTCATTACCCTTCCCAACAATTAAAGGGGAGGTATCAAATAAGATTTGACAGGGTTGCATATAAAAAAGGGCAGATTGAATCAGACACTTAGCACAGGTATGAGGAGATACAGACAGCAGTTGAAAATCGTTAGAGTACTTCATGATACAGCCCACTTTTTCATTCTGATATCTACACATATATAAGATACAAAGAGAGATGCTGGATGCCCCATCCCCAGAAACATTCAAGGTCAGATTGGACTGGGCTCTAAGAAATCTTCTCTAGTCAAAGACGGCCATGCTCATGGCAGGGGACTAGACTACATGACATTTAGGGGTCCCTACCAACCCAAATTATTCTGTGACTATGAAAATGAAATCTCTCAGGATTTATCTTCACGCCACATTCTGTTCAAGTGCCATGGACTTACTTTAAACATCAGTAATAGACAATTTTTCAAGTAACATCCAAAGTAAGACTACGCACTTCCACGTGTTCATAAGAAACACAGGCTATGAAAACATCTCTCTAGGCTACAAACCTAGACAAGCAGTTAGTTATTCACTCCGATCCTTTGGCTCTCGGTATTTCCACTGGATATAGTCAAAGATGTCTTTTTCACATTCTACTGGCAGGGCCTCTCCAGCGACTCCTGCAAGCAAATTACACAGGCTATTTGAAAGGTGGAAATTCTGTACCATTTAAAAAAGCCAAATGCATTGCAAGATCAAGATAAAACTGCTGTAGGTAGAAGACCTAAAAAAACCCACCCAGAATGACCTCCCCACCCTCCATGAAATTTTCAGTTTACATACTGATTCTTATTAGTGTCAAAGGAAATCAGGTAATGAATTAACTTTGGGGCCATGTGGTTATGCAGTTAAATAAATTTATAATTGTGTGTGGGTACATATAGTCACCTCTCCTCTAAAGCAAAGCAACTGAAGGACATGACATGCCCTATGAAAAGAGTAGGAAACCAAGTATGTGCAGTGCATGGCACAGAAAAAAATATTTAAATCAGTAAGACTTTAAGTAGATTAGGAGGCCCAGAGGTAACTTTGTGCTACAGAACTGCCAGTACATAAGGAGGCTGCCCCTTCTTGCTGAAATGGTACCCAATACCAAAAAGGGCAATGTGAAAAATTTCACAAACTACAGCATTTATCAGAAGTATTTTCAAAACACTGCAACCAACTGAAGATCACACAAAGTGCATAACTCGAAAGAATGCTCTGTGCAAAAGCCCAGACTGACCAGTAACACCCAAGCGGCGTATTGTATATTCATTGATTGTGAAGCCCATTTCCAGAGCATGAGTTCTCATGTTCTTATTGAATATATCACTTCCTGTGAAATACAGTACACCACAGTAATACTGATCTTTTGGGATAAGCCTAGAATAAAAAGTAGAAGTGAAGACTTAGAACAAATATATAAAAAAGAAGTAACAAGCCATTTAGAATTCAGTCATTCAGACATGTATAGGTTTACTTTGTATTTACGCGTCTACATTCTGCAACTCCGTACATTTAATTTTCCCACGTGCCAGATGCAAGAGTGAAAGGAACTGCATATGAAAGAAAGGTTCAGCATATCTACCCTTACCCAGAAGTTATTGGTGTTCAGCCACTACCTGGTTACAGTGCCTGCACTCCTGCTGAGAATCAATGTCAAAGCAGGATGATAAAATAGGACACAATTCTGAATCTGAATAGAATATCATGATTTGAAGCACAGCATTATTGCTGATAACCTGTTGTAGTTACTGGCAGTTGTCCAGTGGCCGCCACACTGCAAAGGCATTAGAAACCCAGTAAATGCCATGTTCTGAACACGGAAGTAGAGCTTTGCATGCAAAACTTGATGCAAATGTCTACTCCATAGCAGACAGCTAAACTAGGGGTTTGGGTGGGGGGTTTTGATGCTTGTACCGGATATCAATTCTCCGATGTGGATAGGCTGTTCCATCTTCTTTATCTGGCAGCTGACAGACACCCTGTGAGGAAGTAAGGCAAATGAGAAATTCAGATGACATTGAACAGATTTGAGAACCATCTTTACCTCCCCACCACTAAACAACCTTTAAATAATCCTCAGTCATCCTGGAAAGCAAAGTTAAATCCCTGATGAACTGAAGAAATATTTTACTAGAACAGTCAGATATCAGAATACAGCGAATCACTATTTTACACTGTTATGAGAACTGTTGTTCCATGTAGCATAAACTGCTTCTTAAATTTTTATCACACAGGGAAGGATTACAGGAATCCTCATCTCCCTGTCCTCATTATTATCGGCTTTTCTGTATGCACAAATAGCAGCAGGTTAAGAAAAGAAAAAAAGCCCTGCACTGTCAGCATGGGATTTAAAAAAATTAAATGTTCTCGTAATTCATTACTTGCTTTAGGCATCCCACATAATCCCTATTATATCCTAAGTCTAGTAGCTTATCTGTTAAACCTGTTCTGCAGCAAAACTGACACAAAAGGAGACAAAAAAGTATATTATGTATGAGACAAAATCAGGAAAATGTAGTTCCCTGCTCAAATGAGATCAAAGCTACATGTTTCCAAGATCCTGGGGACACAATTACAGAAGTGATCACTGATGCATCTGAAGAAGTGATGTTGTGCTGAGGTTCCAGGAAACATCCAGCAATACAGACACAATTGACATTATGTGATGAAGGTTATGTTAGCAGAGTTCAGAACTAACTACACAAATGTCTGTACACTTTCTAATACTGAAATCTTACCATAAGGTATTTCCTAAGAGTTAACTGCAGGAAATCCTTACGAGGTGCAAGTGGGAGAATTAAAAAAACAAACACACATCACCCCCACTCCCAATTCCAGCAGTCCAAGCAATATATCTTGTATTCATCCTAGCTTCTGTTGGGAAAAGTAATCACCCCACAACATTCTTCACCACCAAAAAAGCTCTTACCATGAATTTTGTGTCACCTTTAGATAGCATATCTGTGACAAAGTGGACTTTTTCCAGTTGTTCTACAACCTGACGCAAAAGTTTTGACTAGAAACAATGATAACAAAGAAGAAGAAATTACTTCACAAATAACAAGAATATCTTACCTATTTACTAGACAGAGGCTCCTGTAAGTACCGACATCATCATAGTTCTATGTACTACTCTACATAAAATTTGACCCAAAAGGAAAAAAATGTAACCATAATACTGGGAAAAAGCTAATAAAATTACAGTTGTGCAACATAAAAACAATTTCCAACAATACCCCCATGTGAGACTGCCTTTAGTTGGAAATGACAAATTTAATTCAGCTTTTAAACAATGAATCTATAGAAGGAACGCAAGAAAAAAGTCCACTGTCATTAATACTACTTCAGAGTTAGTCCCAAAAGATTACAAGGGCAGCAGGACAGTTTTCTATCATCTAAATGATTATGGCTACATAAAGAGATACATAGTCTACCTTTAATCCAGCTAGCTTTAAAGTCCTGCATTATAAAAGCACATGAATTCAAGGGGATGTGGGAATATGCGTGACAGAAAGAGGAAGGACAGAGGAAGGTAAAAATAAGCATATTGGCTAGTTCCGCAAGAGAAACGCAACATGCCTGAGAAGTAATTTTAACTCCCCAAAATAAACAGTGATCCAAGAGAAAAGTTTAATATTATAGTAAATACAAACCCACAAAAAGCTGCAATACACGTCTGAGACTATATGCAATGTACAGTACTGATCCACAGCATCTGAGAGACACACCTGTTTGGATGACTCAGATGTGAAACTGGGATGGGTTAGGAGAACATCCATATCACCGCTTGACTCTGCACCTAGGCAAGAAAGAAGCAAAGAAAAATCCTTCTGTGCGTGGCAAAGTATACTAATGTTGGTGAACATACATCTTACCTCTTCTTGTAAGCATGTTTTTCGAGCAGAAAATAGTCACTATTCAAGCAATTAGCAAAACAAAAAAATAATCCTAAAGGAAAAGAATCTTGTTCTTTCATCAAAAAGTTTATGTTCCCCATAGCTAAGAAAATATCCAAGAATTTCTTGCTGTACTCTATAGCAATGAAGCACAAATGTTACTAATGCAAAAACAAAGCAAACAATTCACATTACAACATACTACTCTTTATGGGGGAAGGGTGGAGAAGCAAGGATTTATGCAGGTGTCTCATCACTGAACTAGCTAGTCAAGACAATACCAAGACAAAAGGCCAGGTTCCAACATAGATACTGTCAAGAAGAACAACAACATACATAGTAACTTATCCTGCTTATTATCCCAAAATAAAGATAAAAAGATCAGAGTACCAACCTCGCCTAAAACTGCCACAGACTGTAGCAATATAGTTTGGGTCCAGCTTCTTTATCTCTTTGAGCACAATTTCCTTTTGAAAAAGGAAAGAAGCATGTTTAGAAGTGTCGGTCATTCACTGGCCATCAGTGTAAGGGACAGTCTGAAGATCCTTCATCTGCCTCATGACCGTCTCGAGGACAGAGGCTGAGACCCCGAATTAGAGAGCCCCTCCTCAACAGACTGTGCCCAGCCTGGCCAAAGGTGGATGCGTGCCAAGGATTGTTCTCAGGCACTGGCGTGCTGCTTTGTTGTCATGGTACACTGGTCTGAATGGACACTGATCGATACGCTATGCCTGCTGCTCGAGAANCTTTCTTGCTGTTGTTTGCCTGAGATCAAACGAACCCATCACAAATCCCACCTGAGCGGATCGTGACAATCAGTACCTCACATTCTTAACAATGAGATTCTTACCTGCATTTGCAGCATTTCTTCCCTTGGGATTCTTTTCTCAAAATCTTCAAAGTATCTGCAAATATAAAAAATAGAAGTATCTGAAAGGGTGGCAGGGGCAGCATCTTAAAATTTCAGTCAATTAAATGTATATCAGAGGAAAGAATACTAACTTATACTACCGTCACATCACAAAAAGCTCCTGACTCTCATCAAACATCTTAGAAAACATCTTGCAAGGTGACAGTAAAAACTCACAACTGTGAGTCTGATGATGTTTAGAACATGGTTTCAGTGTTTCCACTGTATATGAAAAACTGCTATGAGGTGGGAAAAGTATTACCATAGAACCAATTGCTTAATATTTACATAGCCCTCTGAAAACACAAAAGGGTCCTGACAAAACTCAGCCCACCAGCGAGCAGGAGGAACAGGACCCTCACCCATGGTCAGAGACCTATGTTGGAAGGAGCTAAATGAAAGCTCACACTCAAACACAGCTCCAAATATATTTGCCTTCCACTGTAAAACTCAGATTGTCAGCACGCTGCTTGACTGTGGAGAGAAAGAGGGAAAGTAAAACACCATTTGGCTTTATTTGCTTCACTTGAAGCTTCTGACAAACACAGCTATAGCTCTTCTAGAACCACCACACCGAAGAGAAACTCAACCAACAGTATTCAAGCTGATGAATACTGAGGGACAAACACACATTCTGTGCAGCATTCTCAAGTTCAGACATGCAAAGGTCTTACCTTGTTTACAGCGCATAAAAAAAATAGCCTGGGCCACTTCTATGCAGATTGTGAAGAAACAACACCACAACCTCGCTAAAGTGATTCTCCATGAGCTAACTGAGGAAGTCACTTGATATCAACTTCCCTCTGAATGGAGACTAAGCCTTCCAACCCCAATGAAACAAAAGCTTTAAATAACTGCTGAAAAGCATGTAGAGCACAGAGAAAAGAGAACCTTACTCGGCCTGTGTAACCTTACATTACATCCTGGTGTCTGAAGGAGTCATTAAAAACACCAAGCACCTGTACCCAAGAAAGCTTACTTCAACCCAATTCGCTGGTGATGGGTCAGCTTGTGCTCAATTTTTCTTAGATCTAGAAAAAAAACCCAAACAAAGTAGTTAACTGAGGACTAAAGATCTTACAGTAAGTCCACCAATGCAAAGATGATGCACATAAAGAATACTTAACAAGAATACAACCTCAAAGGAGGGAATTTCAAACTACCTACATGACAGCTGACAGGATGACCACAAATGTACCAAGCACTTCTGACAAAGACTTAATGGACCACCAAAGAGCCAAAATCCTTGTTACCTTCCATGTAACCTGCACATACTTTACTTTGGATATGCATGAAATGTGTTAAGCCTGTGTACTAGCTTTAGCACCTTACACAACTTCCTCAAAGCCTACAGCATATATCTACCACAGTACCACTGTAGAAGAGGCAGCTTGAGAGAAAAAAAAAGATTACTGGAGCGTGAACTGAGGCCCCATATTTACACTTACCTTCTAAACTCTTAATTCCTTCCTCAACAAACTTCCTAGCAGCAGCAGGACTGCAAAGAGACAAGGCAATTTGGCATCAGGAACAGCAAGAATATTACAACACTGAACAGGACATTCGAATTATTTATAACTGTCTAGGTTCTTAAAGGCCAAGACTGAGGTTGCTTATGCTGCTTACATCTTTCAGCATACTCATTTTCATCTTGTGCTTTTGGTCAGCTGAGATCCAAAGCTTGGCCTACACACTTTTTAGCATTGATGTAACTATACAGTGATGTATAATTCTAAAAAATTAAATAAATCATATCAAATAGGCAATATTGCTTCAGACAATAATATCAAATGCATGATAACATTGCAGCAGAGTTCTGATGGGCTTTTTTCTTTGCTTGTTTTTGCTTGTTTTGTTGCCCGCTTCAAGGCTCTGCTTCTACTTTTACAAAAACCCTGAGGTTAGAGTCTCACTTCCACTTTTGTCAAACTTTTGCAGTTCCATTCTTGACTCACATCTCTCTCCTTCCCCTCTCAGCTTGCACACAGGAGCTTCCCACCTCCACTCCTGTACCACAAAGTCCGTAATTCATGATTCTATACTATACCCTTTTGTCTCATTCAACCCTGTAATCATGACTACAGTGTGTCAAATGCAGGCATTACATCATCAGCTCAGGCTCATTCTCTTCATTACATGCAACCACCCAAATTCTGCTCATAAGCCTATCAAATGAACAGGAGAAGGGAAAAAAAAAACCAAAAAAATACCCTAAGAAACTTTTACCCAATGCCAGTGACTCGTGTCAGGAGACTGATAGAAGCACTTGTATCATCTTGCCGAATCTACAAAACAAAACAATGGAACCCAAATCCTTCTTTACTCTATTTGCAATAAACAAACAAAACGAAACCTCAAGAAGATAAAACAGCTTAGTCAGACTCTGGTTTGGAGGTTCACTATAAGTCACTGCAAAGGTAGTGCACTGCACTATAAGTCAGTCCAAAGGTAGTATGGCGTATCACAATAATGCCACACATAACTAACCTGAAAACTGCCCAACTAGTCGTGCTAAGGCAAACAGCAGGCTTAAAGCACAAAACTCCACAGCCTTCCAGCAACAGAATTCCACTTCTGACTCAGGACTAGCACATGCTGATTATGCAAGCTAAAATATTTTCATAGCTAGACAGTTTTGAGGCTTTGGCTGAGCTTCTTAATCCTTGATTTCTACTTACCATACTTTTGTGCTCACCCCTCCTAAGACTCTCCAGGACAACAACAGAAACATGCAAAGCAAGCAGGCTACCTTGCAAGTTATCAAAAAAAGCAACTACTGAGAAACACAGAACAAAAGAACGAAACCCACCTTTTCCAATTTGCGTAGTTTTCCAGTAGATAAGAACTCATCTATCTTTTCAGCTATTTTAGCACCTACTCCATCCTAAATATTGGGGGGTGAGTACAAACAAGTTAACTTCAAAATCACTTAAAGTCATTACATGTGGGAAGCAAGGAGAACTACCTAGAATTTAGAGTCCAGAAAGAACTATGGGGCACCCAAGACCACTATAAAATATTGGACCATAAAAGAGCACAAGAATTCAAGGGTACAATATAAACGGCATAAACACTGTAATGCAAGGGCTATATCAAGTTTCTCCGAAGCAGTAAGTTTGAACAAAGCTTTGATTCTTACCGCTTAAGATCTCTGAATTAACAAAGGAATAAGAGCAAAGGGGAAAGATTTTTACAGGCAGAGACTCAGATGGGATGCCCAGCTCCGACTCTGAAACCCCGACAGTGGCCACACCTCATCCTCGAATGACTCGGGTACCCGAAAAAGGCGCTGGCAGAAGTGGGGCTGCCCCCACGCTTCCCGGGAACTTCGTCCCCGCTCCGGCTGCCCGATATCCTCCCGCCGGCAACCCGGGTACGAGCACCTACCAGCTTCTTGGCTTCAGCCCCGCTCCGTATCTTGCTCGGATACCGAGAAATGACCGAGGCCGCTTTCCTGCGGAACAGTGCCGATCAGCGCCCGAACGGGCTGGGGCCCGGGACGGGGGCGTGGCGGGAGGAAGGAGGTACCTGTACGCGTTGTACTTGTGGATCGCCCGGTTCACGTTGCGCTCGTAGTTGGCTAGTTCTGCGGGAGAACAGCGGTGAGAGCAGCTGGGCCGCGGCCCTTCCCACCCACGGAACCGACCGAGCGCACACACTTACCGGTAAGGAAGTCGGTAATGCCCTCGTTGGGGCTCTCCTGAGGAGCTTTGCGCTTGCTCATGGCCGGCAGCTGCACCGAGCGCCAGCGGGAGCTTCCGGCAGGAATCGAGGGGAGGTCCTTCCGGCAGTGGCGTCACGGCGCGTCACGGCGCGTCCGGTCCCGGTGGGCGGGCGGGGCCGGGAGTTGTCGTGGGTGTCATGTGCTTTGGGTGCTATCACCTGGGTCTCGAATGTCCGTCCTTACCGACCTAGCCCCCGTCACGCGCCTCTTTTCACTCGCGGTACACGTGTCTGCCTGACATATCAGATTTTTGGCCAGTCTGCTTTAGCAGCACTGTTCCAGGCTGCTGCATCGGCTGCTGTGGTCTAATACCAAAGTAACCCAGTTTCAAAATACTAGAATAACGAGTCCCAAATTATCAAAGTAATCCAGTGTTAAAATATCAGAATATCAAGTTTCAAAATACAGCTGCACACCCCCTTTGTAAAACCAGCACTTCCTCTTCTTCCTTTTCCCCAGCAATCAATGGGTCAGCTTTCTGGGGCTTTCAGCACTCCCAGTTGCAACCACCCAGCGGAAATGATTTAATATAAAGTTATTCAGGGATAATTTTGGAAAAAAGGATTTCTACACCAGAACTCACACAGATCCCGTTGGCTCCCCATCTCTATTCCCAACTTACAAAATAAAAACTGAATTATATCTTCTAATGCGAAAGTTTTTCATTTTTATTCCCACTTAGTCCCACTCCAGGCTGTGGTAAGAGATGTGTAATAAATGAAGATGATTCATGCTAAATTGTAATTGTATTAACCACATGCTAAATTGTAATTGTATTAACCACATGTTAAAATATAATTGTATTAACAGTTTATGCTAATTGTAATACCATTTAGAAAATTGTTATATATATATCTGTCTGGACAAAAGTTATAAAAGGAGATGGGCCCATGCAGATGTTACATTCCTAGAGACAGAGATGGACAAAGTTAGGAGTACTCCAAAATAGGAAGTCTGAGAAATGGCCTTGAGAAGGACAAAGCTGGGAATACTCCAAGGCAGGGAGTTTGAGAAAGGGCCTTGAAATGGATGAAGTTGGGACTATTTTAAGGTAGGGAGTCAAAGTAGTAGTTTTATCTATGATAAGTAAGAATTTTTGAATATAATTGCTGAATTATATAATACAATTCTTGGTGTACAAGTGCAGCCTGTGGGGTTACTCAGAGGACAAGCGAGGAAGACAGAAAGCCTTCATCCAAAGACCACCAAAAGCAGCTAGAAGACCCCCTAACAACACGTGGAGCATATGCTATTTAGTATAGTGATATAGATTTGAAACATTGAAAGTAGGAGGAACTTTATAGGAAATATTGATGAATATGTATTAGCATACAGTATATAAGTTTAGTTTGAAGTACTTTGTGTTGTACATGAGGTAGGGTGAGAATCACCCTCCCCATTCCCTGGTTGGTTTTTGCTTATGCTTTATCCGAACATTAACCATGCTTAATCAATTATTGTAAATTTTTATATATATATATATNATTCCCTGGTTGGTTTTTGCTTATGCTTTA
>WAAG01091004.1:5595-26616 GCA_013390105.1 Tichodroma muraria
ATAGAAAAAGTGGGGGGAAAAAAGGGAAAAAACGGGAAAAAAATAGGGAGAAAAATGGAAAAAAGTAGGGGAAAATAGGGAGAAAAATAGGGGGAAAACCCACCCAGGCCACGTGTGACATAACCAGGATTGAAAAGTGCTAGAAATTACATTAATTATCAGTCTTCTACTTTTGACTACGGCCAAGAAAAGACCAGGTCATGCCATAACCACCAGGTCAATACCACCCTTTTTGAAGATAAATGTACTCATAAAAATACAACAGCAGAGATATCTTGTTTTCAGCCAGTCTGGAAAGAAATTTACAGTTATTACCCTTCTTTGAGCCTTAACTTCCTGAGGCAGATAAGGAGCAGCACTGCAGCAAGTGGAGATTGCACTCAGTGGGAAATGAGGGAGCTGCCCTGATCCTCAGCAGGTTCCAGGAGTGAAATTATTGATTGAGACAGAAATTCTGGATGTTTAGAAAACAAAGTTTGAAACAGGAGTAAAGACTTGGAATCCTTCATTATACAATTCGTTACTTTGAGGTGATTTTCCTGATTTTCTGATATCAGCAGAAGGCTGATTTAAAATCCTCGGGAGGGGGCAGTGTTATAAATTGGATTTCAAGATATTAATTGCAGGAAGTGATCGCCAGGTAAAAATAAATGCAATATCAGGTTCCTGCAAACATCCCTGGGTTCTTTTTGAGGGGGGTGTCAATAATTCCCAGCAGGTAACTCTGCTTTTCCAGCTTCCCAGCCAGCTCTGTGCCCTGGCCACAACACATTTTCCAGCCGTTCCAAGGATGCTTGGAATGAAATTAGGGATTAAATCCCGAATTTCCAGATCCCCGGAGGGCACCTTAAAGAAATCCTGCTCTTCCCTTTGTATGAAAAACACAATCTCAGGAGTTATTGGGAGCAGATTTCCTGCTCCTGCAACAAAGAGATGGAGCTCAGGATATGCAAAAATGTACAGTTCCTAAAAAAAAAAGGGGAAAATGCTGTTTGGAAAGACATTCCAAGGGTTTTTAGGGGTGGAAATGCAGCAGTTAAGTGGCAGCTGCTGCCAAGGAAAGCAGATGGAACAGGGGCTCCAACCTCAGCGAGATCTGGGAGAAGTTATGGAGCCACAAAGGTTGGAAAAGACCTCCAGGATCAGCAATTCCAACCTTTTAGGTTGGTTCATCCTTGGGCATCTCTCTATTGCTCTTTTCCATCCTTCTTCAAGTAAAACTGGGGCCCTCCAAACCCACTGAAAAAAATAAATTATTTCTTTCTCAAACTCGAGTGTTTTAAATGACTCTAAATTTCAATTATTATATGATTTTCCAAAAGCAAGACAGGTTGCTTTTGCAATTTTTAAAAATAGAATTACTGGTATTTTAAATTGCTCTAAACTGGCACAAAAATTATTCTGGGACACCACCTAAGCCCCTTTTATTTCCAAACCTTGTCCCTTTAGTCACTAATTGATTACCTGCTCTCCTCTTCCTTCCTTTTCTTGCACTGGCAGAATTAACTCCCCAACCTACAGGAAAAGTTTCCAGGGACTGCTTTTACTGCTGGGTTTTCAAATTCCCAGCAACTGTACCATTCAGAATATTCAAATTCTGCCAGGCTGCAACCCAGAAGAATAAATAAGGCTTTTCTGCCCCCTTCTGTTTATTGTCTGCTCAATAAATTAAATATATTGTGTGTAACACAGGCTTTCACAACCCAGTGCTCTGCTTCACACAGATAAAGATTTTCAGAGTTTCACTAAACATTATCCCATTTTCCAACATCCATGAGGTAAAAACCTGCCCATTCTTATTAAATACAATCATTTTTTAATTGTTTCTTTAGGCAGAAAGCAAAGATGAGCCCTATTGAAGGCGTCTGGCCTGAACCAAATTCCACGTCCTGCACCTTTCCATTTATTCCTGGAATGTGCTAATTCCATGTGCTCATGGAGCCATGGAATTAAATGTTCTGCTTTCCCTGGAATTCATCTCATCGCTGGGATTTGGCAAGGGAGGAGCTTAACCCACATTTTAATTGATTTTAAATGTTCTTAGGTATTAATTAGACCAGTAAATGTCCCCCCTAATCTGTGTCTAAACCCAAATCCTGTTTGATTCCCATGTATTCCTCTTCTTTTCCCTTTCCCAGAAATCTTTACAATTAAAGCATGTTGATTCTATGGAACTAAATGGAACTAAAAGGATTCCCTGAGGTCTCTGACCCAAAGCAAGTGTTTCAGCTGAGTGGGAATAAATAAACTGTTTATCCACATGTGGCTAAGAGTGAACAGGAATCCTGCAAACCTCCCAAATTAAAGGATTTCACATTTATCCTGAGCTGAGTCAGTAGGGAAAATGTACAATTTCCTAGCAAAAAAGTAAAATACCAAACCTGGTAACACATCTGAAACCTTTGTCTAAAACCTCAAGGAGCTTTATCACCTAAAATCTGATTTTCAGTGTAAATTCTCTTTAAGAATCCAAAACCACCTCTTTCTAAAAGTTCATTTTGGTGTTTCAAGCCTGACAGGCACATTTGAAACAGCACCACTACAATTAAAAAGACCCAAACCACATTTTTTCCATCCTTTTCTCAGCCCTAAATCATCAGCTGCTACTTGCTCAGCTCTCAGTTGAATTATTGGGCTCTCAGAAATGATATTTCATCAGAAACCATTAACTTGAGAAAAACTGCAGTGGGGAGAAGGAATCCACAGTTCAAACCTTGGTCAGTCTGAAAAGTTTTGTAAATGAATTCCACCCCATCCATGCAGGAATTATTGAACTCTCCAAAACACAGCTGAAAGGATGATTTTAAATTGCTGCTTTAATTCCATAAGTGACCTTTCCCTCTTCCCTTAAATGCTGGAAGTCAGACATTGCCTCTCCACTTACCAGCAAATTCCTGGGCACTTGGAATGTGAAATTCCACAAAAACTCTGCTGTGGGAGACGTTTAATGCAAGATGCCACTTCCTCCTAATCCCGGGGGGATTTGGAATTAATAAAAATCCCAGCCCTTATTTTCAATATCAACTTGTGCTGCTGATAAATTGAAGGGATCACAGAAATCTTCTCCGTGAAATCCACGTGGCCAGGAAGGCAAAATAAAATTAAACCTCAAGAGGTTGAGGCTGACAAGCTTTGTGACAAATTAGGAGATTTTGGAAAGCACTGTCACGTTTTCCAAGGAATTAAAGATGTCAAGTTTTTGGAGGCTGTTTTTCTTTGTCATTCCACAGCCAAAGAAACAACAGAACCCTGGATAAGGAAAGAGGAGCTGACAGATAATCTAATAACCCTTTATTTCATTCGTTCTGTTTATAAACTCAAGTTTTGAATGCAGCACAGAACTGTAATTTTCAGAGAAACTTCTCTACTGCACCTCAAGAAGGAATTTGGGGTTTTCATCCCATACTCCAGGGAATTCCACAGCAATTCCTCCGGGCTGAAACGCTGCCCAGTGCTGGCACTGAGGTGACAGACACTGACTTCCTCCACGTACAAACCACACACAGCATCGTTCACAAACTCAACCTGAGAACAGAGGTTCATGCACAAAGGATGTGTGAAAACCCCTTGATCTCTTTATCAGAACCGAAAACAGGGGCCTCAAAAGGCTGGAAAAGCAAAAATGTTGTGGCCCAATCCATAAAATTATGAACAGCCATTGGGATTTTCACTCCCTTAATTGAAATTCCACTTCACCAAATTATTTTGCTCAAAAATATCCAAATCTTGCTTCCACTTCTTCTGTAATCTTTAAAAATCTTGTGATTCTAAAAAGAATTTTTTAATTCATGAAGTGTTAATGATGATTTTTTCACTGTCAGTATTGACTCTGTCCCCCAGCTGGGATGTAACCAAAACAAACATGATCCCAAGCAATTGTGCCTTTTTCCTGCAGCCCCTTCCTCCTCAACCCTTCAGGATAACAGCCCCAGAATTCCCAGCCATTAATAAATAAGTTATTATTTTTGAATAAATTCAAAACCGTTTCTTTTGAATTCCTAGAACTGGGAATTCAAAATGAATGTTTGCTCCCGTGCCGGAGAGTTCTGACAGAAAGGAAAGGTTGGGAATTCATCCATCCCAGAGGGTCCATCCCAAGCAAGGACAGAAGTCCAGTTGTGGTCGTGTCCAGGCCTCCCAGAATTCTCTGTCTGCACTTTTGCTGCTGGGTGAGGCCCCAGGAGAGGCTCAATAAATAAATAAAGGATAAATAAACCTGGATTGCTGCTGAGTGACGGAATTCCTGAAAACCTGAGGAACTCCAAAGCTTCTCCGAATCAAACCTTGACAACTCACCCCAAATTTCTGAGTCCCTGTCACCCCCAGCCACTGCTGAGTTGGCTCCAGGGCTGAATCTGCTTCCAGGGAAATGTTTTTCCAGGCCTGGAATTCAGTGTGTGAGCTCAGGCTGATTCATGGACCTGCACTTTGAAAAGAAACCCTTCACCCTGCATGATCCTCTGCTCTCAATCCACGCTTTGTTTCCAAATAAATCAATTAAAATCCTCCTGCAAATTCAGGGTCTTCAGAAGCAATTCCAAGAAGGAACAATTAGCTCTTAAATTGAGTTAAAACCAGCAAAAATCCTGAAGGTTCACAATGTTAATTTATTTATCGCTGAGTGAAATAAAAGGATCTGAAGTGGTTTACATCCCCTAATGAGTTGGAATATCAACTGCAGTGAACACAGGGAAGAGACTCAGCAGCCACTGCTCACTGATAAGGGCTGAGGAATTATTATTCCTTCTAAAAGTCTGGATTAGCATAGTGGGATAGTTTATTATAATCTGTAAAAATCCTCCTGATAAAAATGCAATTAGGTTGGCCAAGGAGTTTGTAACTCACAGAAGAAATAAATATATAGACATATATAAACTTAAAAAATAGAATTCTGGCTATTTTAAGGTTTTTACACCAATACCTTGATTATATTTCTTTAGGCTTGTTTGCTTTCCTAAAGGTTTTATGCAGGAGCAACAACATTTTTACTAAATCTAGAGCAGTCCCCCTACAATTCATTCCACACCACATTCTCTGCTTAACAACCTTATTTAAAATCATCTCAGCTCTCAGTTTTGTGTCATTTGACCCCAAACCCACTTGTAAACAAGGCAACAATCAGCAGAAACACAGCTCTGGAATTTGGGGGATGTGGAGCCAGGAGGCTTTGCCAAATGGCACACTGCAAGTCTTGTTCTCCAAATTCAATTAAATTGTTCTGCTGATTAAATTTAATGGCAAAACAAACATTTTAATGATCCACACCTACAAAAATACAGCAAATTCAAACATCCCATCTGGTACAAAACTGCATCTGAGGAACCTCCAAATTAATAAGCCAATGCTCAACCCCCAATGAGCTTTGTTCAAGGACACCAAGATGGATTTTGGCTCATTAATTGTGTGCAATTAATCTGCAGTTCCATTTAACTGCCCCACTCTCATTAAAGACAAAAATATAAACGTTTTTATCTCTATACTTGTTATCAATTAGCCACAAATGCATATGGAACAGGCCCAGATGTTTGTGGATCTGTATTTCACCTGTAGCAAAAAAATGGGTCCAGGAAAATACCCGAGCTCCATTTACCTCTGGATTTTCTCCATCTACATCTGAACACCTCCAGCCTGGCCTTGGACACTTCCAGGGATCCAGGGGCAGCCACAGCTTCTCTGGAATCTGTGTCAGGGCTCCCCACCCTCCCAGGGAACAATTCCTTCCCAATATCCCATCCATCCCCGCCCTCTGGCAGTGGGAGCCACCCCCTGTGTCCTGTCCCTCCAGCCCTTGTCCAAAGTCCCTCTCTATTTTTCTTGTTGGCTCCTTCAGGTCCTGGCAGGCTGCAGTAAGATCACCCTGAAGCTCCTGCAGGTGAGCAATGCCAGCTGTGCCAGCCTTTCCTCCCAGCAGAGCTGCTCCAGCCTCTGCTCACCCTGGAGCCTCCTCTGGGCTCTCCAGCAGCTCCAGCTCCTCCCTGAGCTTGGCCAGGGTTGGGGCAGCTCTGCAGGTGGGGCTCACCTGAGGGGGCACAAGCATGGCCAGCCCCCCCACCAGCACCCCCAGCTCATGGATTCCCACAGGCCCAATTCTCAGCCAGGATCCCAAGGTATTTATTGGATTTATTCCCCTTCTTTTCCAAGAGCTGCCCTCCCGGCAGTGCAGCACCATCTTCCCTGACAGCCTTTAATAACCACAACTTTCTGCTACAGCAGCAAACCCAGCAGGGGTCTGGTGGCAGGAGGAGGAGGAGAAGGAGGCTGGAGAATCCCATTCCTGTGGAGAATCTGAAAATCCCTATCCCAAACCTTTGGGCAGCTCTGCCTCTGTGATGGAGGGGGAAGAGGGAGGGACACGGAGCTGGGACAATGGAACAGCCTTTAACTGGAAACAATCAACAAGTGATAAAGGGATTCATGGATGAAAGACAGGCAGTTCAGGGAAACATTCTGTCCCTGCGCAACTGGAGTGTCCCCAGTGCCAAATTAAACACATCCAGCCCTATTTTCTCTCTGAGTCCCACAGGCCACAGTCTGCTCCAGAACAAAAAGCCCTCAGTGCTCTCCTGGCATCACACCTTTGATAATGTGCAACTTCAGACCAACAGCAACAAATATTTGGGGCAGAGATTGCTGCTGTATTCGAGACTTCTATCTAAATGATGGTCAGACTGGCTGAGGAGCTGTCAGCAAAAATTTCTAACCCAAACCAAAATCTGAAGCACCATCAACAGCCAGGACAGATTTCTGATGGCTGCAGAGATTTAAAAACAAACCAAACCAAACCAAGCAGCTCAGGTCTGACAAATCCCTTCAGAAACTCAAAACAGTACAATTTACAGAGGAAAGCATTCACTGAGCATGAATTAATGGGTCCCAAAGGGGCCATGGGTTCCTGAAAAGGTTTCTGAAGCCTTTTGTGAGCAAACCACAGTAAAAAGTTCAGTTCGTGCACAAGAACTTGAAGATCTCTACATTAACAACAAAAAAATCAGCCCAGATTTCAAAAAGATTCTTGAAGAAACAATTACTGAGAAAACAGTATTTAGCAAAAGCCCTGGTGTAAAACTCTGGTTACCTCCTCTGTGATCCAAGCTCTTATTCCATGTACTTTGTTTCAGTTATTACACAACTCAGCCATAGTCAATCTTTTCAGTGTATGAAGCCCTCAAAAGCAGAGGTAAAAGCAGACACAGCACCTGCTTAAAAGAAAAATCAAATGCCTGCACACCTTTGTAATGGAGAATAAAAAGTAGCTATTTAGAGAAGCATGAAGTGTTCTCCAGCTATAAAAATATGAAAAAGGAGGAAGAAGTGTTGGAGAAAAGAGTCTTTTGTTAAGCAGATTTCTCTGGCTGGGATCACCTCGACGATAAGATGACAGACACATCAAGATTTAGGTATTTAAAACCACATTAGGGGAGTGAGACACAAAGGGACTGCAGGTCAAGCCTGCTCTTTCAGCAAAGTGCATTAGATTATTCAACAGATTTTCCATCCTCAGCTTCTAACTCCAAAATAAGCAGAGATATTTTTCTAGCAGGATTCTTTAGCAAACAAGCTCATAAAACACACTCCACTGTACTTCTGGTGAAGAGAGGTAAAATGAGAAGCAATTAGAATGATGATGAACTCATTAAGTCAAAACAGCTATAAATAAAAGCAGAGCAAGTCTCAAAAACCTGTCTGAAGGAGCTGCTGAGGCTTTTCCAGGGGAGGGATGAAGGAGTCTGGTTTAAGTCAGGATGAAATGTGGGAAGAGCTGCAAACTGCCCCCGGAGCAGCGTCCGCTTTTGAGTAACAGCACAAAACTCATACAAAAACTACCTTCAAGATCAATGAATTCTACCTGCACCAGCAGCCTCCTGCCAGCCGTGCAGAGAGAAGGAAACGCCCAGACCCTGGGTTCAGGGGGTTTTGGGGGCAGTGGGGAGCGCTGTGTCCTTACCATCGGACTTTATTGCAGGTCTGGGTGGCGCCCAGCGGGGACCCCGCCACCATGGGCACCTGGATGGGGCTGTGCTGCTTGTTCATGACCAGGTCCAGCTTCTCCTCCAGGGATTTGCAGGTGGCCTCCAGCGCCAGCAGCTTGGCCTCGATGCTGTCCAGCCTCAGGCATATGGTCTGGTTGATGGAATACAGGAAGGACTGGGGAGGGAGAAGAACCCGGATTGAACGCTCTGAGTTTCTCCCAGCTCCTAAGGAAGCTGCGGATAAACGTGCCTGGGAACCAATCCTAAAGGAACTTGCAGCCTGTCTGGTGACAAAATCCACCCCTGATGACATCCAGGAGCGTTTCAGCAGGCTCACATTCTTCCAGATCTTTATTTGGGAGCCAAAAGCAGCCCAGCCAAAGCCATTTTCACCTAAGCACTTTGTCAGGATGATTTCATCCACTGCAAAATCATTTCTAATGACTTGCCAAGGCTTTCCAGTCCACATGTGAAAACAAAAGGATTATAAATCTCTGGATGCGTCCTCCTGGAGTAAGTTAGTAAGTTTTTTTTTTCCTGCCCAAACAGATAAATTGCAGTGGAAATTGTATCAACACAAAAAATCTCGGAGACAATTTATGCCACTCACTTCAGCTTTTGCTGAACAGCAAATCAAGAAAAGCAAATAAATAAAATCTGTTTTGCTAAGCAATCTTTTTGAAAAGAAAACATATTCCACTTGGGTTCTCCTGGGAAAACAGGCCATTAGAGGGAAGAGCTGTGCTTTGCAAACAGCAGCTGTGCCATCTTGTGGCCCTGCAATCACTGAGCACCCCAAACCCCTCCCTGACAGAGCTCCAGCTCCTGGGATCACCCCAAAAATACAGAATTACACAGGACAGTGCCTGTGGCACTAAAATACTCATCAGGTACTCACACTCCAGGGCAAAAACCAACCCTAAATCACAGCAGTGAGAACAGCAGGGCGACTGCTGGGCTCCTGAGCCGGAATTAAATATGAATTATCTATCAGGAGAATGCTGTTAGCTTCAAGTAATACCTTCAAACGTGCTGAAAGTATCTACAGATTGTAACACAAATGCATCCTCAACTTCATCTTTTTGGTCAGCTTCATTTACTTTATCAAAAAATGTCCCAATACTGATGTTTTGGGTCAGTGGAATTAATTCTGGTGATATTTTATATTGCACCTGAAATTCTTGCTACTAATTCTACACTGGAAAATTAGACAATTATCCAGGTTTTTAAATTTATGCCTAAAAATGCACAAGTATCTACAAGAATAATTCCAGCATTAGGTATAAACAGTTTCTTTTACATTCCTGTAATAACTTTCCCTAAACTTAACTGGCATGAGAAATAAAACCAGGAAAGGGCATTAAATAACCTTAATAGAGGGATCCTGGCAGTTGATTTCTATCCTCTGACGTTTCAGGGCAGGTTCCACATCATCATCTGCCACCTCATGGTTCTCCAACACAACTGCAAAGGAAAAAAAGCATTGCCAGAGTTTAGAACCCGAGAGGACAGAGCTCAAATTAAAAATACAGTAAGTGGACAAAACAAAGGCATGTAAATTTAATTAAGATATTTAATGTGCTCTTTGACACTCGCTCGGGGTTTCTCTCAAATGTCTGACAGTGGTGATGGGACCAGGTTTGAGTTCCTCTACCAAGCTGAGCAGATTTTTGAAGGACTGGCAGGTCCCAGCTTCTCCTCCAGTTCTTTGGGACCATTCCTGAGGTAACTTTTTCAGTTTGTATCAGAAAAGCAGTTTTTTGGCCTGTGCCTCTCATTTCCATTACTGTTCTTTCAGTCATTAACTTGCAATGGCCACAGAGGACCAACATCTCAATATATTTTCACTCAGGAAGTCAATTTCTGAGCAAGTGATAGCCAAATCTTTGCTTTCAGAAGCATTTTTCAATTTTACTGTCCAAAGAATTTTAATAACGGATGAGACAAACTGTCTTACACATAAAACAATTCCTAATGGGTGGGGGGGGACAGCTCCCATTGGAGGAAAATCCTAAACCATGAAGAAAAACAAGACTGCAGGAATATTTCATTGGTTTGGGGGTTAGTCTACCCCTGCACCAAAACCAAACAGGCAATAAAGCCTTTAAGAGAAAAGTGAAATAAATAAAATAATCTGACATCAAGGGTTTGGAGATACACAAGCGAAGCTATGGAAAACATGGGATATGGGTTTCAAAAGCACCTTTTGGAATAAAAACCTGGTTTGTGTTGAAAGAAAAGCTCAGCAGTGATTTCCAGTTAACGGGCACTGCTGTAAATCTCTTCCTACCTGGATTATCTGGAGTCAGGTCCTCAACAGCAATCTGAACCACGTCTGCCAAATCCTGCTCTGACATCATTCAGAAGCAGCAGCAAAACCCCTCAGGCACCACTGCAGCTCCCCAGGCATGCACTCCTGCAAAACAGCAGCAAGGAGAGGGCTCACACTTGGGAAACATTTCACACAGCATCGACCCTTCCGCTTCTCCTTCTCCTTTCATAAAAAGATTCAGCTCTAAGAGAAATGACCAAGCTGCCAAGGGATTGTCCAGTGCACCACAGCTCAACTCATCCAGCCCTGCAGCACCTCCACGAGGAAATCTTCCTGCCCCGGCTGAGGCAGGAGCTGAAGCTCTCCTTGCTTCCCCTTGCACATTCCCAAGGGATAAGGAGAACCTTCAGGTTCAGATCTCAAAGCTCATGAAGCTCCAAGCCACACCAGATCTGCAAGAATTGCAAATTCTGAATCTTAGCAGGACCCTGAAATCTTCCTAAACTCAGTGAGAGTGAGGAGTTTCCTCACATCCTATTACAACTAAAGCAAAATTTGACTTTTTTCTTCAGGATGAACTTGCCTGGTTTTTCTACAGCTCAGCTCCGATGAAACCGTTTTCAGGATATGGTCCTGATTTTAAAGTCAAAATATTTCTCAGCCTTGCTCACCTGGAATTCTCAATCCAGGTTATTTATTAGCGTTTTATGAGAAACCTTCAACCTGTAAAATTGAAATAAAATCACTGCCATCTCTCCTAGCTGTGCTTTCTCCCAGTTTACAAAGGGCTGGACAAGGAATACCGAGAGATCGGTGGATTGTTTTTCCTTTTTTTAACCTGGAGTAAAAAACGCTGGAGAGATAAACAGAGATTTTACTGATGGAAATGGTAATTCATCCATTAACACTGACATGGAATCAAATCCAACTATGCACGATGATTTTCCCCTTCCACTTGAGCCCAAGAAATCCATTAAGCCAGACGTGGAGAGGATAAATTTTTAGGAGAGCAACACAACCTAGAGAATGACTCTGAGGAGGCCTCCCCACATCTCCAAACTGTTTACTCAAAATACCAGCACTGCCAGCACTGAGTCACTTGAAATTCCGCTCATGGTGAAAGACTTTTGGGCCAGCACAGAGCGTGGCAGCAAGCCCAAAAAACCTGGCAGCCCTTCTGTGCTCGTGGATGCCATTTTGTCAAGTGAATTTTGCCATTTCTGAGAAGCCCTGGTGCCCGGCCAGGCCGAGCAGAACAAAGCAGCTGTGCTGCACTCGCTGTTCCATCGTGGCACACAGGGCCTGGAACGGGGACACACCCACCACTCCAAGCACTGAAAAAGGCCAAAATAGAACCCAAACTGTTAAAAACAGCTGTTAAAAAGCTCATTATTTACAGGATTCACTGTAATTCGCTGGGTTATTTACCGGCTCGCTGATGCTCGTGTGTTGCATTGAAACCACTCATAGTTACAAATTTCCCCTCTGCAATAATTTTGTATAAATCCACTTTAATACTTGACATATTTAGCATAAAATATCCTGAGTTTCAAGGGAGCCACATGGATCATCCAACTCCTGGCCCTGCACAGACAATCCAACAATTCAACCACATACCTTCAAAATTAAATTAAAAAAAAAAAAAAATCACTGAATTTAACCTTTCTTCAAATGATTTCTTGTTTCCAACACCCATTGTCCACCTCTCACGGGCCACAGGCTGAATGTGTTCAGCTTCTCCTCAGGAATACCCAAATATTCTGTCCCAGAGCCTTGAAACAGGGGCACAACCGCCAACCTACAACTGGCAGAGCAGCTACAACACACACAGAGAAACGTGTGTTCAGAACATCAGGATTTACTGCCATTTAAACTAATTTTATTCCAATTTCACCAAGTCAGACACAACCTGGAAGAAATCAGCCACAATTCTGCCTTTTCAGAGCCAGGAAAAAATTCCCATCTGCTGCTATCCTGTATCAAAACATAAAGGGGAAAACAAATAAATTTGTTATCAACCCTGGGGATTAGGAAAGCAACGCCCAAGGAAGCCGCAGCCACTGCAGTTATCACACCTTGAATAAAGTGTCCCTCTTCCAAATTCACCACCTCAATTTCTAACAGTAAATTTTATTGGTGGGCTGACCTTGCTTTCGGAACCAAGGGGAGAAACCTGATAAAATTTAACAGGATGAGAGTTGGAGGAGTTTATCAGCTTCAAAAAGCTTCAGTCAACAACTTCAGAGTAACTTTGCTATTATAGTTTCCATGTACTTCACTCGGTGAAGTATCTACCAGCATTTCCTCACGTAAAACACTCTTTTTCTTGAAATTTGCTCTATATTCTCCCTTTTTTTCCCCTAATTTCCACCTCCTGTCTGAAACTCTAGCCCCCATTAAATCCAAATTAAGTGTATGTACATTGGCATCGAGCCACCAGTGCTGAACTATTCCCAGGAACAAATTTTAAGTTATAAAAAAGAAATATTAACAGAAGGCCAGGAAGCTGGGGATAAACCACAGCAGAGCCACAGAGCATGCCCACTTCTCCCCCAAGCAGCACGTGGAAGTTGGATCAACACGGGAATATTTTATGGTCACTTTGCCCCTCTCTGGGGGAAGGGATGGGGAGGAAGGTCCTACCAGGCAGTGGAAAATATTCCATTAAAGGAGGCTCACACCAATTCCAGCCCAGGGCTTTTTGGGTGGATTGTCCCCTGCACTTTGGGATTCTCCCAGAGAATTCCAGGGGCTCCTCCAACTCTTCAAGTGAGGATCAGGTTATGGTGTGTCCCGCAGGGATTTCCTCCCCCCTGCGCTCCCAATTCCCTGGGCGCCTCCAAAGGGGACAGGAGGTTCCAAAGGGCTTTGGGTCACAACAACCCCCGGAGCCCCAGGCTGGAAGGTTGGGAAAGGACTGGGGACGTTGGGGACAGTGGCTGAACAGGAGCCCAGGTGGGCCCAGGTGGGCAAAAGGCCACTGGCACCTGGCTGGCAGCAGCCCTGGCGTGGCCACAGCCCCAGGGCAGGGACTGTCCCCTGTGCTGGGCACTGCTGAGGCCACTCCTGGAGCTCTGGTCAGGTTTGGGCCCGTCCCAGACACACATTGAGGGGCTGGAGCGTGTCCAGGGAAGGGAACGGAGCTGGGAAGGGGCTGGAGAATCCTGAGGGAGCTGGGAAGGGGCTCAGCTGGAGCAGAGGGGGCTCAGGGGGGCCCTTCTGGCTCTGCACAACTCCCTGACAGCAGGGATTTGGGATCTCATCCCAGGGAACAGGGACAGGAGGAGAGGGAACGGCCTCCGGCTGGGCCAGGGGAGGCTCAGGGTGCACAGCAGCAGGAATTGCCCCATGGAAAGGGGGGTCAGGAATTGGAACTGCCCAGGGAGCTCTGGAGTGCCCATCCCTGGAGGTGTCCCAGCAATGCCTGGAGGTGGCACTCAGTGCTCTGGGCTGGGGACAGGGTGGGGACTGGGCACAGCTTGGTGATCCCAGAGCTCTTTTCCACCCCCAGTCATCAATTCTGTGAAATCCCAGTTTCCCCAAACGTTTCTAACCCCTCAGAGCCCCTGCAGCCCATGACCAGAGCAGCTCTTGCACCGTCCCCCCTTTCCCCACCCCAAGCCAGACCCCACTTTGTTCCTCTGATCCAATAATCCCACCAGACACCTGCTCGACAAATGAAACTACAACTAAAAATTATCTCCTTTTCCGTCAAAAACGGGAGCAAAAAGCCTTGAGCATCCCTATAAGCACTTGACTGGAAGTGGTTCCAGTATTGAAATACTCAAAAAAACTCAACACAGACAACTAAAGATATAAATTTAAAGCTGATTAGATAAATTACATTAAATATCTCTGCCAATACTCTTACTCAGAATTGATACACTTAACACAGAATTCAATCAGCCTTTGTTTAATTAAGTAAATTAATATTTGTAAGCAACTAAATTAAATTCACCTGAATTCCAGATTAGCTTTTCCACACACAAGTTTAATGTAATTTAATTAATCTATTTTAAAACATTAATTCCAAATAACTCTTCTGAGCAGTCCCTTGTAAACAAAGCTATTTACTGAAATATCTGATGGCTTTCCCGAGTCATGGGGCAGCATTCCAACGTGGATAATCAAGCCCATCCAATGCCTTGTTAACACAGGAGAACACGCACAAAACAGAAATCTCTCTCCTATTAATTAGCGAGGGTAAACATTATCTTGAAAAAAATCAAAACATATTCCAAAGCTCTGCTTGGAGTGTGGAATTGCACTGCTCTGGCTGGAGCAGCTGAGCTCTCTTGGACATTTCCCAGTGCTATCGATAAAAGAAAAAAAAAACTTCCCTCAGATTCCAGCACGCACCGTGACAAATATTCCCTGCTGGTTTTGTGGGAAAAGCTGGAAAATGCCATCTCCCTCTGTCCAACCCAAGAGCCTCAAATGTTCCTCCTCTTCTTCATTCCACTTTTCCTTTAATCGATTAAAGGCAATTCTCAAATACAGAATATCTCTTCCAAAAATCCTTATACAACTGCATTTGGAATCATGGAATTGTTTGGGTGGGAAGGGACCTTGAGCACCATCCCATTCCACCCCAGGGACACCTTCCACTACCCCAGGCTGCTCCAAGCCCTGTCCAGCCTGGCCTTGGTCACTTCCAGGGATGGGGCAGCCACAGCTTCCCTGGGAAATCCATCCCAAGGGCCTCGCCACCCTCATTCCTTCCCAAAATTCCATCTCTCCCTGCCCCGTCCATGTAAAACCATTCCCCTCGAATGAATTTAGTTCATTAACTGAGCCCAGCAGCCTATTTTTCTGAGCCAAAGGTCCTTACCCTGCAAAAACTCTGATTTAGTGACACTTTTGAAGGTTTTCCAAAGCAGGTGAACACAAAGCCCAGCCCAGTGATAGGAATAAATCCAGCCCAGGCCAGCGCTGATCTCCAGGAGGAGAGAAATGCCCCCCAGCTGCACTGGGATTCCCACTGGGATTAGGGTACAAACATCATCCACCCTCCCCAGGGGAGATGCAGAGGACAAAATACTCCTGAATTGAGTTTTCACTGAAATCCCTGAGGCCTCATCCCTGCAGGGAAACAGCCCAGAGGGGCACTGAGTTGTCCCTGGGCAAGGAATCAGCCACACGTAAGTGCCCTGGGAAGCAAACTGTGGAATCTCACCCCAAGAACAGGACGGGATTGTCCCTGTGGAGGTCTTCAGGAAGAGGAATCCCCTCTCCAAACCCCCGGCACAGCTGTGACCCCTCTGGAGTGTCCTGGGGACCACCTCTGGAGCAGCTCCAAGGACACAACTGGCAATGTTGGGATAATCCCATACGTGGAGCTATTCCCGGCAGTTGCAAAGCTCAGGACACAATTCCCTTTTCAGGCTCTCTCTGTGACTTGCACCAGTTTTCTAACCCAGGGCCTGGCTTTTCCTCCGTGATAAAATCACTTTGGTTGGCAGCTGGACCAGAGCCTTCCTGCACTAATTCCCAATTCCCGAAAGAGCCACACCAGTGCAAATGTAACAGAATAAAAAGCAACAATTTAAGAGCATGCAGGGCTCAAAGCACCGTAAATCCGAGAGCCTCCTTTGAGCTCCAGCTCTCTGCAGCCCATCACAGTGTGAATTAAACCTCATTTTAGGAGGAAGAGATCAGATTTACACTTCCTTCTTACTACCCAAAACTACAAAGGAGAATAATTTTTCTTAGCATCTGTTTGGCTGTCACCCTTATCCTCAATCCACCTTAAAAAGCAAGGAAAACCATTGTGTTTCAATTAAATTTCGTAGTAAAACCACACAAACATTTCAGTTTAACAGCTTAAAAATGAGTGCAATAGTAGACAAGCAGCTTGGATTCAGCCAAAGATTGGGAAAAATCTCTATTCTCCCAAGAAAATGACAGAAATATTCCCTATCTGGGAAAACCAAGACACCAGCCACAACATTCTGGAGACGCATACATCAAATAAAAATCACTGACAGAGATATTATGGTGATGGGCTCCAGTGCAAGTGGTAAAATTCAGATAGCAACCAAAAAAAAGGAAACGGTTGCTCCGGGAATAAAGGAGCTGGGAACTTTCTGGAGTAGAAAACCTCCCAGGGAGGCAGAAATTCTCAAGTATTACCACAAAAGCTCCCATTATTATTGTTGGTTTATTGTTTTGCTTTCAGAAATATTCGCTTTTTAGGGGTGTTTTTTTCATTCCACCTGGTACAAGGCGCTGTTTTGCTTGGATGTCTTCTCCCAACTCTTCTAAGCCTGGCACCAATCCTAACACAACACCCAACAAATAATCCAGGAATGCTTTCCCTGCTTCCCAGTGTCCTCCCAGCACTGAACTCGTCCTGGCACGAGGAACGGCAGTGGGTGGGCACACAAACCAGGAATTCCAGCCCAAATTCCCTGGGGGTCTTGGACAAACCCCACGGCCTGGATGGAATTATTCCCCAGGGAGCTGGGCAGGAAATGTTCACACGTGGCCCAGCTCTGCTTTCAGGTGCTTGCACGCACCCGGAGGCCTGAATTCAATTTACAGCCATTTAATCCCATTGAAGTCCAGCAGCCCACCCCCCGGGAAGGATCTGAGCGGTTGCAGATTCCAGGCTTTAAGGCAGGGGCTGGAATCCTGTATCCTGGTGGGATTATTCGGGACAGGGATCATTCACACCAGGCACAATTCGTAGAGTTTGCTGAAAAGCAGCAAATGCCAGAGCAGAGCCGCCCACACAGCAAATTCTGTCCCGTTGTTTTCTTGTTTTCAGCCACTAGATGGAGAATTTTTATTGGGAATAGCGCCAAAAATCCTGCAAGGACTCCCAGGGCCGGTTTAGGGTGGAGCTCAGGGAAAGGTTCTTCCCCAGAGGGTGCTGGCACTGCCCAGGCTCCCCAGGGAGTGGGCACGGCCCCGAGGCTGCCAGAGCTCCAGGAGCGTTTGGACAGCGCTGCCAGGGATGCCCGGGGTGGGATTTTGGGAATGTCCTGGACGATCCCTGTGGGTTCCTTCCAGCTCAGGGTATTCCATTATCCCAGGAAATTCAATGAACAAACTCCCAGGATTCCTTTCATCCACCTCCCACTATCCCAGGGTGCTCCAAATCCCATCCAGCCCGGCCTTGGGCATTTCCAGGGATCCAGGAGCAGCCAGGATCTGCAGATCCAGCTGCTCTGGGAATCTGTGCCAGGGCTCTCCACCCTCACAGCGGGGAATTCATTCCCAATATCCCATCCAGCCCTGCCCTCCTTCAGCTCAGGGCCATTCCCTCTTGGCCTGGCAGCTTACCTTTAGCAACAAAAGGTAATAATCATAATCATAATAATTTTCCCTCATTTTTTTCCTAATATGTGCACTACTAGTCCTCAATACACTGGGAAAAGTTTCTGACCCAGCAATTCCAGGAGACAAGGACAGCCCCCAGGCTGCTGCTACTGCAAAAAAGCAGGAAAGCCAATGTCAAATACAACCTGCTCACCCCAAAGTCTTCCAACGGATTTTCCTGCTGCAGGCATCAAGGAAAAGAAACCATTCCAGCTGCCAAACCAGACCTTAGCACTGCTTCAGAACAGAGAGATAGCAGGAGTTTCAAATTCCTGCCAAAAATATTAATGAAAATAAAGCGAAGAGCATCATTTCAGTAGGGAAACACGAACCGGGCAGTTCATCAAAATGTGAATTTTTGTCATAGGATTATTTAAGGTAGAAAAGAGCTCTGGGATCACGGAGTTCACCAAGCTGTGCCCTGTCCCCAGCCCAGAGCACTGAGTGCCACCTCCAGGCATTGCTGGGACACCTCCAGGGATGGACACCCCAGAGCTCCCTGGGCAGTTCCAATTCCTGACCCCCCTTTCCATGGGGCAATTCCTGCTGCTGTGCACCCTGAGCCTCCCCTGGCCCAGCCGGAGGCCGTTCCCTCTCCTCCTGTCCCTGTTCCTGGGAACAGAGCCCGACCCCTCCATCTTCCCTCCAAATCTTGAATTTTCATTTACACCACTTGATCCTGGCTTGGCAGCTCCCCTCCCTGTAATTAAAAAAAAAAAAAAAAAAATCCCAACCAGATTCAGCTTTAAATTCCCCAAACCTTAAATTCAGAGGGTGTGAAGAGTAGATCAGGCCTGTTTATACCTGAGGGGCAGGGATGGAAAGGGGAACTCCCCAGCTGCCATCAATCCCCTCCATCCTTTTCCATGATAAAACTCGTATTTTCAGAGGTTGGAACTGAATATATTTTTCCCTCAAGTGCTCTAAGTCAGGGGTTAAAGGCAGGAAGCAACATAAAATGATTCTGTTCAACAGACAACACCACAAATTATTTTATTTCAAGTCCCACATACCAAGGGTGTGATGAAATTAAACCTTTTGTGTATCTTTCAGTCTAACTGGTTGTAAAATTCACTATTTTCCAGCACCTTTAAAAACCCTAAACCTGCAAGGAAACAAGTGGTTTACGTGACTGTGAAGACATTTTATTCCTTTTATTTTACTTGGGGGAGAAAGAAAAGATGATTAACCTTTCAACGAGTATGGATAAAACAGAAAATAAGATTATTTCAAGTATCAATACCTAAATATCAAGTTTCAAACTAAAGGAAATCAACCTGTGACCAAAATTTTATTGGCAAAGTTCCGCAAACAAAGACATTTTGTGGTTCTAATTGGGCTTTGCTCTGTCTCCTCCTACAAATGGCTCAATCCCAGCAATTCCAGTTCTAGGGCTCCTTCAAGGAAAGAGATGAAAACCCTGGAATTCTGACAAAATAAAGGAAAACCCTGGAACTCTGACAAAATAAAGCCATGTGTTGTTCCTGCACTTACAAAGCTTTGCAAGATTAGGGGAAAGCTCATGAGAAAAAGCAGAGGCAAACTCAAGTCCTTGTAAGAAGCCTCTCCCTGGAATTCCCAGGGTGTGAATCCCATGGGACACCACAAGTCCTTCCCAAGCCAAGGTAAATCCAGAATGAGCAGCTCTGAGCTGCGACTAAAAGCTCATTTTTCCTTACCTGAGCACCCAAAATCCCAGAAAAAGGATGTTAAAACCAGCAGAGGCAGGAAAGGAGCCTTTTCCAAACTTATTGACTGGAGCAGGTGCCTCTGGAAGCTGTGCAGCTGTGAGCATTGCTAATTAGCACCACGCCCTTAATGGTTCTAGTCAATTACTCTGGACGTTATTAATCAATTAATCCTTTAAAAGAACCTTAGTTAACACCTGCTCTGGAACCACACCACTTTCGCGTGGCTGGGTGATTCAGACAGGAAACCCAGCTGTAGAAGAGATGATAAACTGAAAAAACGAAGTTATAAAATGTTTTTGTCCTCTGGAGAAGATGGAATGTTTCCCAAATCCAACCTCCATCTTTTCACTCTCTCCGTGAATTAATGAATCTTTCTTCCTAACATCTATTACCGAAAATGGAACTACTTCCATTTAATGATGGGAAAAGGTGCTCAGGGTTTCAGAATCCAAGTCTTATTCTGGAGCATTTCTATAAATAACTACGTAACATATACATAATTACATATATAAACACTTCCGAACAGAGAAAACCCTCTGTTTCAAAAGCCACTGCTATGAAATTTAAACACTTTTTTGTCTGATATTTTAAAATCCTGATGGAAATATTTGAAGTTATGCAAATGTCAGGTTTGCCTTTTGAAATCTTGGTATTGACAGGGCACCACCCCTCAGGTAACCTCACACAGAAGGCAAGAAAGTACCAAAAAACTCCCAAAATACCATTTTAAAGCTGCTTCCACCAAAGCAATCTCTCAGCTGCTAATAACCCTTGTTTACTTCAAAAAGTCTTCCCTGGAGAGCTCCAAAAATAAACTGATCCATAAACTATCCGTGCCATAGCAGGATAAAATGACTATATTTGGTGAAGTACACAACTTGCCACTGTGGATGGATTTAAAAATAAAACAAAAAAATGAAAGGAGGGGAGGGGGGAAAAAAAAAAAAAAAAAGGAGGCAACACTTGAATTGCAAATACGGGCATAGGGATACCGAGTGTGTTGAGAGAATCCTGGAATGGTTTGGGTGGGAAAGGACTTTAAAGCTCATCTCGTTGCACCCCCTGCCACGGGCAGGGACACCTTCCCCTATCCCAGGCTGCTCCAAGCCCCGTCCAGCCTGGCCTCGGGCACGTGCAGGGATGGGACAGCTCCAGGGAAACCTGTGCCAGAGCCTCAGCGCCCGCACAGGGAAGAATTCCTTCTCAGTACCCCATGTAAACCACTCTATGTCAAGCAGCTGGCTGGTCTGAAGAGGATCGAGAACACCAGTCCTGATATGGATGTGAAAAACCCTGTCAGGCACTGAATGAGCACACACGGGGCCGCTCCCCGGCCGGGCCCCGCTGCACCAGCGCAGGGCACGGGAGCGCTCCCAGCCCAGCCCGAGCCCGCGGCGCCCGGCTCCGAACACATCCCGGGGCACAGCGGGACTGCGAGCCCGGCAAGGGGGTGACCCCCGGAGCGGAGCGGGGAACAGCCAAACCTCTGCGCGGAAGGGACCTCAAAGCTCACCCCTGCCATGGCAGGGACACCTTCCACCAGCCCAGGCTGCTCCGAGCCCCGTCCAGCCCGGCCTCGGGCACTGCCGGGGATCCAGGGGCAGCCACAGCTTCTCTGGGCACCCTGTGCCAGGGCCTCAGCTCCCTCACAGGGAGGAATTTCTCCCCGATCTCGAACCACGGGCGACCCCCATGAGAGCGATGGGGGGAGGCGGAGGGGGGCGCGCGGCCCCCCCCGCCCCGGCCGCTCCCTCCCCGCCGGCTC
>WAAG01091004.1:26694-104410 GCA_013390105.1 Tichodroma muraria
ATGGAAAAAAGCTCCAGGTTCATCGAATCCAAGCTGTGACCGATCATCACCTTGTCCCCAGCCCAGAGCACTGAGTGCCACCTCCAGGCATTGCTGGGACACCTCCAGGGATGGGCACTCCAGAGCTCCCTGGGCAGTTCCAATTCCTGACCCCCCTTTCCATGGGGCAATTCCTGCTGCTGTGCACCCTGAGCCTCCCCTGGCCCAGCCTGAGGCCGTTCCCTCTCCTCCTGTCCCTGTTCCCTAGGAGCAGATTCCAAATCCCTCCCGGCTGTCCCCTCCTCTCAGGGAGTTGTGCAGAGCCAGAAATCCCCCCGAGCCTCCTCTGCTCCAGCTGAGCCCCTTTCCAGCTCCCTCAGGATTCTCCAGCCCCTCCCAGCTCCGTTCCCTTCCCTGGACACGCTCCAGCCCCTCACTGTCCACAGCACTCGGGCAGCAGAGCCGGACGCTGGCAGACTAAACGTGGATCTGCACCCCCAGAGTCACTCACACCATTCCCATCCCTCCTCCCTTCTCCGCTCCTTCCATCAGATTCCTCCCCCCATCCCGGGCGCGGAGCTGGGATGCGCTGGATGTCACTGTCGTGTGAAGGAGAGAAATGTCGCCGTGCCCAGAGCACAGCTGAGCAGCAGGCAGCGGGTGGGAATTTGCTAAATTAGCTCATCCAGCCTGGCTCTTCTGTCGCTCGCGCTCCCGCGTGTGCTGTGAGAACAGGAGGGCTGGGCGAAGGTGGGGAACGCTCCGTGAACCTTCTGGGGATGATAAAAATACGCAAAAAGCCCCCAGAAAAGAAGCACGGAGGAAGCGTATGCAAATGGCTCTGAAAGAGGACAAAGATTAGACGATTTTATGTCTTTATATAGCACAGTGTTGCCCAATAAAGACCAACCACACTTCGCTTTTCAGCTCCACCGTAGCCAGCAGCGACTTTCAGACTTCTGCGTTAAAATATTCCTTAAATAATATAAACAAAAATTCCTAACCGAGATGCTCTATGGGGTTCTCCAGTGCTATGTCACGCAGCTGAATCCACTCTGGGTCAGCTGTAAGTGATCCTCCAGACGCCTGCAGGCCCGGTGTGTTAGGAAATTGCAGGTTGGGAAGTGCTCAGCTGAGCCTGCTGATTTATTTACCGTGTTCTCCCCCTTCACAAGCCGATTAGATTAGGCAATTCAAAGGTTAAACTACTTAGAATCTGACTTTTCACATGGGATTATTTTCAGGCTTTGCTGCACCCATTTGCCCTGCAACAGTTTTGCTGAAGAGTTTCTGCTGGACTCAAGCAATTGCAGGTCCCAGCTGGAAAAACAGGGATACAAATGTCCATGAAAGCTTCTGCCATCCTAAACCAGCCCAGTGTGAAAGCTGCCCTGTTTTCTCATATTTTCATAAAACTGCCATCCCAATGATTATTAACGCCTGTTTGCTGGAGGTGTGAGGTGTTCCTCCTCTGGAGAGCCATGAATCATTTCCCAACACAAACACAAAAGCTGTCATTGTCATAAACCAGTTACAGTATTTACCCACAGTTAATTTATCTCAAATTAACTGCAGGAAATACTGGAGGGATCCAACTGATGTCTGTGACTCTGATCAGAGATAACAGCAGAATAAACAAATAAAACAATTTATCCCCAAGGGAGACTGCAGCACCTCCTCCTGCCAGGCCACTCTGATCCAGCAGCTGAGGATCCACAATTACTTCACCCCTTGCAAGAGTTTTTCCCTCATTACCAGAGCAACGAGTTTGGGTTTTTTTCCAAACCAGGAGGCATTTCTTTTTAAAATTATGGACGGCATAAATAAATCACGGGAAGACTCCTTTCTCACGGTTTATCCCGTCTTTCCTTGAGACTGCACAGCCAGAGCATAAAGTCTGCCTGAAACCCCTGGGAAACAGCAGCAGGAAAAGGATCTTTCTGTTAAATCTGAAGGCCCAAATCTGGCTTTTAGTCTTTGATTCCCGGTACCAATGAGTGACTGACCAAAGGCTAATTGCTTCCTGTGCTTCACAATCTCCTGAGCTTCAGGAGCTGCCAAAACTGAGCTCCCGTGACTATATCTGCAATAATTGAATGAAATTCAGTGTAATCTCCATTTAGTGAATGAGGGCTTCACTTTACCCTGGGATAAGTCTGCCTATAAGCAAATGCCAAGAACTTGATACACTGGAAGGTTTATTCTGATTTAAACCACGATAATTTGCTCAAGTGCCTACATCAAATCCATTCTTAATTTCCTGTCCTCAAATAAAAGCAACTGAGAACTTCAGGCTGCTAATATACAGTTTAATTTTTCAATTTTACAGGAGGAAATACCCCCTGTTCCCTGTTAGTCTGTTGTCCCAAATAAAACAAGGCATTTCTTCGTTGGTTTATTTCCTTACATTTTCATTCTCTTTTTTTTTTCAGTCTCTTGCATTTTATGTCTGTGCTTTGCCATGTTATGAGGAATAATTTGCTTCCAGGAAGTATCCAGCTTATTTCACCCTGGTCACAGCATTCATTTACTATTGTTTTCCAAGGAAGTTGCTGCTTTCACATGTTTTGTGCAGATCAGGAGAGACTGGGATCTCATTCATTGGTTTCCTTTTACTTTTTTTTCATTAGGGGAAAAAACCCTTCCCATAGCATCAAAGGTAAAAAATTAACACACTCTGCACACAATTTTGCAGCTGCAGCAGGAAAATAAAGGTTGCCAAACAAAGCTTTTGTTTAAACAAGGGACAGACATCCATAATTATCCTCAGTGCTGAGCATGAGGACACAGGGAAAAAGGGATGGGGAATATGTGAGCAGGACACAAAAGTCATTCCAGAGTATTTGCTGGAAGAATAATTTTGTTTTCTAAGGATAATATCCTCAATTAATTCCAAGTAAAAAGCTACCCTGTTTATTCATTTATTTCTGTTTGAGTTTATTCATTTTCTCTCTTGTAACTGGAGAAGGAAACAAACCCAGCCTTACGAACACAGCCTGTCCTATATTGTGACACTGATGCTTGAGGAAAAGTTCCATAAAATCCCTCTAGCTAGGAGAATATTGCTATTATTTGTAAATGTGCGGTAGCAGCATACAAGGAGCTCATCGTTGAATTTTCAGATGCCACATCCATTTCCAATCCCCTCAGAATTGTTCTGTGATTTGTAACAGAAAACGGGGCAGCATCAAGTGGGTTTTGCTCCTGGATGTATTTCAGCTACCTCTGTATCAACACTGATCTCATTCTGGTTTCTGCTGAGCAAACTCTATTTTACTCAATGAAATTACTCCTGATTCTCATGAAAAGGGATGGAAGAAAAGGTCCTGAATCCCCTCAGCAGAGAGAAAAACATTGTGACGCATTTTGCCACCTGTCTGGTCGAAGTCCATGGTCCTGTGGGGTCACTTCTGCCCGTCTGAGGAACAAGGTGAGAAGGGTCAGGCACGGTCTCGATATTCTCTTATTTATTTACAGACTCTTCCATCTCCCTGGACACATCATGGGAAAAGATGATGTCATCATCGAGCCTGATGGCAGGATCCTTCCCTTCTGAGAAATGTGCCCCTGGCACAAGCCCTGTGTTTACACTTTGTGTAAAAGGTGTTTACACTTTGCCTGGCTGGGATCTTCCACTGCTTCTTCTCTGCCCTTTACCTCCCGTACCCAGCTGAGATTTGCCCAGTTTGCCCCAGACCACGTTTATTGGGTCAGGCACTATTATCACCTGAGTATTTTTGGGGGGGATTATCAAAGCCTGAGGGGGATTCATTCCACCAAAAGATTTTAGAGGATTTTTTCCTCCTATGATTCTAAGCAGAACTTGACCATCTCATTTTGGACATGCATCCGTTTTCACGTGTCCAAAATTATTCGTAGCTCAAACGTTTCAGGCGTGAGAGTTAACATGAACTGAGTGGAGGTGTCCAGCTGTGGGCAGGGTGACAGAATGTCCCCTGAGCAGGTCTCCACACAGCTCCACGTGGCAGAAGCAGGAGGGCAGGGCTGCCCTTCGGGGCACCCCAGCCAACCCAGGTCAGCCAGAAGCTCGTTCGGAGCAACAGAGGCAAATTCCAGCCCTTGGGACGGTGAAATCCTGCGTTTCCCTACGACCCGGGCACTGCAAAGCTCTGGAGACAGAGCTTCCCTCCCATTCCAGGTGTTCTCCAGTAGATCCTGGGATGGATCATCTGTCGGCAGGGATGAAGGTGCACGGGCTGTATCGGGCAGAGCTTTCCAGCACATCTCAGGAACTGCCCCTGCTCGGCACTCATGGGGACAAATCTGGGACGCTCTGTCCTGTTTGGGGACTCCGATGCAAGAGAGAGAACGACAGAGCAGAGGTGGTTCCCTGGCCGCTGAGCTCAGCTGGATGAAGTGTTCCAGCAGAATGCGGACATCAAAGAACAGCTTCCCTCAAGTAAAACCTGCCATGGGAAGTGTGAGCCAATCCTCAGGGAAACGAGGGGCAAAGCCACCCAGGGATGACCTGGCTCCCGTGGAGAACCTGCACTAAGTGACGTTTTTAGTCTCTCCATAGAGGTTTCCACTCCACAGCAGCAAAATTCCCAGGCAGCTTCCACAACCTGACTGATTGTCCTGACAATTAGACAATAATCAGGTGAGGAAAATGTTCATTATTAAATCACTTCCATGATACCGAATTACAGTAAAGCTGTAACACTGTATTTTTTTCTGAATTATTGGGTTTGACTTACAACTGAGGCAACACTGGGGCAGGAACACCCTTCCAAGCAGCACGCCTGGGGATCAGATTCCTTGGACACGCTGCAGTGAGGAGGTGATTTTCCCTCTGCAAGTAACACAATTAATAAGGATGGTAATATAAAAACAAGTAAGTACTGGCAATGCTCCAGTTAAAAAAAAAATAAAGCCAATCATTGATCCTCTCTGCTCAGTCTGGAGGCACTGACAGCAAAAGTCAGATGGGTGACAGCAAGAAAATTCTAAATATTCACTTGTTTCATTTCTGTGAAGAAATATAAGCCCCTTTTCATTGTGCACAGTCACACTCCTCACCCACATCACCCCATTATGAAGAACAGTCGGTGTTTCAGTTCTTTGGGCAGAACTCAGAGCTGACAATACAGGCAGGGAATAAATGACAAGCAGTAAGGCAGACTCTGCTAAACAGGAGGGGTCGGAATAATAAATAGCACAGCTCAGCTGGCCACTTCGGGCTACCAAAGAGCATTCCCCGAGCCTGAGCCCTGCCCTGCCACCCTGTGTGGTAAGAGATGGCAGACAGGCAGATGTTTCATGAAAACATCCCCAAGAAGTTTCCAATTCAAAGCGCCAGTTTGTTAAAAATAAATAAATTAAAAAAAAAAAACCAACAGGGCACAAATCAAAACCATTGAAAAATATTTCACAGGTAATTTATGAATCGAGAAATGAGTAGGGTTTAATGGCAGAATGTTAATACTCTTACCATTATCAGTTCTTGCTCTGACATTGATGGATTCTGGAGTTTTCCAAGTATACCCATTTATGTAATTAATGGAGAAAAATAATCACATGACTTTTGTAAGTAATTTTCATTTTTATGTGAGCCTGAGGGATTTTTTAATTAAGTTTTAATGACCCTGACAATCCTCACCTGCAGCCTCCACCCACCACGATGGGCCAGGAGCCCATTTAAGCCTCAGCTCTGGTGCTGGGGCTCTTGCTTTCAGGTTTGTCTTTACTTCTGTCTCTGGAGAGGACTTGGGATGTTTTTTACTGCTTGGCTTTGCTGCTGTCCTCTTTTGCTCTTTCCTGTGCTCCTGGGTTGGACCTTGGACCTGGTTTGTCGCTGTGTCACTCGCAGGGGCTGGGAATACCAGGGGGCCCTTCGGGTCAGGCACTGCTGTGCTGGGTTATCCTTGACTTGCTGTCCTTGGAAAGGATAATTATATTTTCAGTGCCTCCCCATCTTCATTCTTCTTTAGCTAGTAGCAGTCTGAAATACTGGGAAGTTTTTATATGAATAATTCTCCTCTGTTTCTGTGCTTGGCCTGAAAAACTGCAGCTCTGACTTGGATGTGTCCGTGCCACTGAGGTGGATTTTTTCAGGCTGAGGAGGAGCAAACGCGCCAAAGAAAATGACAGTGTGGGATGTCCAGACAGGATTTTCACGTAAGGTAACAAAGTTGCTGGAAGTGCCCCTGGAAACAGTAAGAGAGTAACATTCTTGTTTTCATCTCTGAGAACTATGGGTCAGAAAAACTTACCCTTCTGACCTCTCCCAAACAAAAATTCTAGCTGGGCCCAAGCGTGAGCAGAGGGGTAATTATGGGTCCTTATCTTACTGTTTTCAGCCTATACAAAGTCAGGGGTCGTTTCTATAATAAAATTTGTTGTTGGCATGCCTTGTTCTGCAGTTCCTCACCTGGAGGCTGCAATGCTGCTGTAGCAAAGGCCCCGAGGTTTCCTTTCCTGGGCCCAGCCTTGCACAGCTGCTGGATTTTGGGAATTCTTCCCTTTGAGCCCCAGCTCCTCGGGGCATTTTAGCTGTTCCTGACAGCACCTCTTGGCTATCAATATTCAAATGTACAGCTATTCAAATTCACAGGGTGTAGGCACCAAGGATTGATAAGAACTTTTTCCTTGCATACCAAAGCAGAGTTTTCTGCAACCCTTCCCTGTTCTTAGAGCCAGCTGAGGGGGGAAAATCCTCTGGGAAGCACATGTGGAATAATCATCAACCAGCCAGCCTCTGGAGAGAATGGAGAGCCAATGAAGAAGACAGTGCAGGGACAAGTTGAAAATTAACTCCTGGATTGGCTCTCTTAACCACCAAAGGGTGCTCTCAAAATTATTTATAAAGCAGCCTGGTGCCCCCTCAGTGGAGCTCTGTATCCATTTGATTTTTCCATTCTCTGTGATGCTGATGGGTTGTTAGGCTGGGGGAGCAGTGAAGGTTTGGAGTGCCCGGTGGCAGCGATGAGTGGGGCCAAGGTGACAGTCCTGGGACGTCTTGTCAAGCAGCTGAAAACCCTCCGGGCCGTGCCAGCAAGGCCCTGCAGCCTGGCTGCCTGCTCCCAGAAAAACACCAGGAATGCTGCCTGTGAGTCACTTCATCTCATCCAAATCGGTGAAAAGTGGGAGAGGCTGGGGTGGGAAGAGAGCTGGTGTGGTTGAGTGTTGTTCTTATTAGCTAATTTAAAAGGGAGATTCGGGAGTGTCGCTGAAGGATTGAAGAAAAGAGTGGATAGAATGAAAGAAATGGAAATACTTTGTGGAATTTCAGGGTTCTACCTTGTTCTTTGTTTCTGCTGTCAGTGGCACTGGTTTTTTTGTGATTCCAGCCCGTGACAAAAAGCAGTCATTGCTTGGGAGGCTCGGCTGCTTCCAATGAAAACTGTGTTCATGAACATAATTCAAAACACATTTAGCACAAATTGATTCTGACTCGGAATTTCATAGCCACTGCAATGTTTGATTTGGAAAATGAAGCCTAGAACAAGCCACAAACCCCTCTAAATGTGCTGTACAGACCTCCAATAAATCACTTTGCAAGAGGTGCAAGATACTCCTGGAGGATGTTAAAGATTTAGTTATTTAAGATACTGATTAACTTCCTTTCAGATAGGATGAGGCCAGACAGAGACTGCATCTACTCACTGCTGTGCAGATAATGTCAGCTGGACAACAGTAAAGGGTAATTTTTCATAGCTAGAAAAGCCTTTTTTTCCTTATTTTTTTTCTCTGAAAATTTTTTCAGCATAATAAGTTTTCCCAAAGAACAGAGCCAGGTTCTTCCTTGACCATTTCATGGTTACTCAGGGTAAGAGGGGATCCCATTCCAAGAAGAGATCAGACCAGTTTGTTCCATCCAAGGACCACTACTGATTGAATGAGCTGCAACTGGCATCTATTTTTACTCACATTCCTCTTTTCAGTTTAAGACAGATACTGTTTATTCCTTCAACCTTTCTCTTCTCTGTGCCGTTTGCGTAGGAGATGCCAAAACAAACTGATTTGGGAAAACCCTGTCTTTGGAATGGCTGGTTTTGGCAGGCAGGAAGTGGACAGGAGCTCTGAGTGAGGCAGCCTGAGGGTTACTCCACGGTTACTCACACCAGGCTTAACTCAAAGGCTGGCGATTTCTGGAGCTTTTGGATTCCCCTTGTGACCCTGCAAGGGCAAAGGGCTTTTCCTGCACTTTACTGTAGAAACATTGGGGAGAATCGTGGCATGAGTGTCAAAATTCCCAGCGGTGTGGAGGACCAGGGAGTGCCTGTGCCAAGCTCTGTCTTGTAAGGGCACGTGGAGGTGGAGGTTTCAGACAATCATTTTTTAGAATAATTACTGGAAATGCTCTCCATGGGCACTTTTAAGCCTAATTTAATAATTATTGCCAGAGCAGGCCTTGAATGGCTTTTTCCCCTTTTGCCCTTTTAGAAATGATTATAAGGAAAGCAGAATCCTTCGAGTTTTGGGCTTTTTTCCCAAAGAACTGTACAAGCCCTGCAGAGCCACACAATCCAGGTGTGCCATCTCCAGGCCTGCACGTACAACTGCAGTGCCTCCCCAAATTGTCCAGGAGTTCTCTTCCATGCTGAGTCCCTAAGCCTGCGTGCATAATTTCAGCAAATGTTTTTTATGCAGGAGAAGATAAAGCCTCTGTTTGCTTTACCTCGCCAGCTGGAATTACCTCCCCCTTATCTGGGCTCAGCCACAGCCTCCTCAGCCAGGCTCCTATCTCAGCCAAACACTGTGGAGGCAGAGGAAAACTCAGCATTTCCCAATCTGCTGCCGTTCCCCTGTCGAGCTGGGAGCACCCTGTCAGCTACAATTGTTTGATAAAAAGCTCTGGGCTGTTCATCAATAAACTGGCCCAAATCGCAGCCCCCATCTGACATCAATTCAGCAGAACTTTCAGCACCTTGTCACGATGGGCCTGAGCCAACCAGCGCTGTTATCCTCCAAAATCTTGATTCAGACAAAGAAAGCTTCAAGGAAATCGACCTGTCTTGGATTTCCTCTGCAGTGTTCAGTCCCAGTGGCTGAAGCAGAGCTGTGGTCCTTTAAAGTTTGAAGTGTTTCTTTACTGAGCTTCAGCAACGTGTATATTTTATTTTCTCGTTCAGAATGTGTTGCTATGGCAAACAGGGCCTTATTTCCTGCCCCTGGGTGGGGTTTCTCAGCTCTTCCCACCACACTGTCTGCCCTGGTTTATCTCCTTTGTAAAGAAATCAAAGCACTTGATTCAACAGGTAATTTTCTTGTCAGAGATTAAGACTTATTTTCATCTGGATTTTGATTCCCACCTTGAAGCTTTTGATGCTTTCATCAATCCTAAAATGGGCTTTTTAAGAACAACTTCAAAAGCTACAATTAATTTTAGGAAATTTTCCCGAAGATTGGGACTATTTGGATGGCTCTATATAGCTGGATGAAGTGGGGAAAAGCCACAGGGCAGATGTAAGAAGCCCACACACACTTGGGGATTTTTTTTTTTTTTNTTTTTTTTTTAAGGGGGGGGGGGGGTTTTTTTTTTTTTTTTTTTTTTTTTTAGCAATCAAATCAGGCACAGATTAGGTCTGTCTGTGGCTGTCACTTTTCGCAGGTGATTCACATCTTGGTCACGTTTTTTGTGTGACAGAATTCAGTTTAGCTGCTCTGACAGTACCAGAGATGGGTGTGTGGCAAAGGCAAACACCAGCCCGGGCCCTTCTTCAGCGAGCAAAGGGTGCAAACTGCACACTTAGTTCTAATTCTCACCCTTTTTTAAAACTCACTTCGGTCATTCGAAAACTCGAAGGTGAGGTTTCTGTTTCTCTTCCCACACAGATTCTGCACCACTTGAGCTCATCCCTCGGGCTCTTCCCTTTCTGGTCGTAGAAACCACTCTGGGTTCAGGAACAAGAGAGAGCCCAGCTGGGACCTCGCAGATGGCCCAGAAATGTGACAATTTGGGGGAAACAGCAGGGATATTGTGCTCCCGGCTGCCGCTGCTCTCTCCAGCGCTTGCTGCATGAGAGCTGGGTCTCTCTCGCATAAATCACCATGGCGAGCTGGGGCATGGCCAAGGGAAAACTGTTTCTGGAATGGTCTGGAAAAGAAGATTTTTGGCTACGTTAGTTTAGTGCTGGGAACAAGGTTTAGGGCTTAGGCTGCCTTTTTGCACGGGTAGTTTTGTCTTTCTGTCGGCAGTTTCCAAACCAAACTGTCTCCCTGCCTCTGAGCTCCCTGCCTATTTGGAAGGGTTTTCTTTAAAGGATTTTTTTTTTTTTTTTAATTAATTGCCGGAGTTTTACTGAACTTCGTGCTCAGGAAGAAGTAGCGTGTGCACGTCAAAAACTGGGCGGAGATTCTGCGAGTGATTCAGGAGGAAAACGAAAGTGTTGCAGGTCTAAGTTATTTCCCCTTGGTTTTGTACCTCGCCAGCCCCTCATTTCCCAGAGTGTGCCGTGAACTTCCTTTTCTCTTGTGCTGTTCAGCCCACAAGAAGTGACTCACTCTGCTCAGCTTAGTGAAAAACTCTGTAAACAAACAAAAAAAAAACCTTCACGCTTTTCAAAACCTTGCAGGACCAAACCACCAAAAAGCTTCATGAGGTTGGGTTGTCTTAATGGCACAGTGTAAAGCAGTGGAGTTTGAGGCTTCTTATTTCATCAGCTTTAACACAGAGGAGAGGGATGGTTGTAATTTTCTGCGCTTTTCTATAATTACAGAACCAGGTATAGATGTAATTTCCGAGCTGCCCAAGGTTATCAGTTGTATTTAGAGGACACATTCTGGAAGAATGGAAAGAGGGAGAATGGTGGAGGGATGACAGCAATTTGTTGGTAGATGAGAATAACCCCCAGCATCTCTTGTTTATGCTGAATGTAAAACACCTGCAGCCCATTTGGGCTGTCCTGATGGCCAGGAGCTGCCTGCTGTCCATCAGTAGCTTCAGCAGGACATGTCTGTGCTAAGGAGTTGCTTAACCACGACCAATAGGCTGTTAAACTGTGGTTAAGCCTGACTGGATCACGATGTTTATGGGCAGCAGGTCTTTCCAATTTCATTATACCCATCTTTTTAAGCTACAGGAAGCATTCTGTTGAGAAAAGTAAATTAGCCATCCTTAAAAATACCGGGAGTCAAGCCAAAAGTTCATTTTGCCTGCAACTGAATCCTGCTAGACAAAAAAGAATCTGCAGGGAGGAAGCAAAATGCAATTTAAACCCAGTTGAACATCCTGACATCACAAGCTGTTTGTAGGTCTCCTGATGATCTGTTTGTGATCATGGAGCCACTCAAAGCAAATCAGTTGCCCGATTTCAACCTGCTCTTACTCAACTCAGGAGTACTTTAAACATGTTATACTGTAAATGCAATGGAAACTTCTTACACAATGTTGGTAAAACAGGGCAAACACTTCTTTGTTGACTCTGGGTGAGTATCTGGTCCTGTCTTTGTTTCAGTAAAACATTCTCAATGTAACATCAGGTTCCTCGTGGAAACTCCCAAGTACTCGTCCTAATAAGATTTCAAAAAATTCCAAAAGATAAATGCAGACTTCCAAAATGATTTTAAGAGAGTAACTGAGAAATACAATTGTACAGCAAGTGAAGGTCAGGAGCTGAGGGTGGCGTTCAGCTCCCGGCTGCCCAAGAGAACTGGCAAAAATTAGAACTCTTGCTCTGTCTCTGTGCTTTCACTGATGCTTTCAGCTTTCTATGGGCTTTTCTCCTTNTTTTTTTTTTTTTTTTTTTTTTTTTTTTTTTTTTTTTAATATTTTTTTTTGCTAAGTGTTCCTTACTGACAGCTGGAACAGGAGTGAGGGAAGTTTTAACCAGTTCCATTGAGGAGATTTCTCTGCCTCAGGCAGTATCAGGTGAGTACTGAGTTCAATTGACCCTTTCACCGTCCAAGGTGGGACTATTTTGCCCTCCTGTGTTTGTGACAGCCAAAAAAAATAACCATAATATTAACTTTTCATGACTTTTCCAAATGTGGCCTGGAGAGGGGACCCCGCTGTGCCAGGGCCACGCACCTCTGTGCATTTTTTGGTGTGAGGGAATAAATCTTTTTTTGGCATTAGGGGATGCACTTAGTATGAGGAGAAATACTTTGGTGTGAGGGAATAAATATTATTTTGGTGGAAGGGGATGCACTTTTGATGTGAGGGGACACTTTTTGGGCTGAGGCGATGCTCGTTTGATGTGAGGGGTTGTACCCAATGTGAAAGAATCCCTTTTGATGTGAGTGAATAAATACTCTGCCGGAGGGAGCACACTTGATATGAGGAGAAAGGCTTCGGTGTGAGGGAGTAAATACTATTTTGGTGTGAGGGGACATTTTTGTGGGTGAGGCGATGCTCTTTTGAGGGGATGGACTCAACGCCAAGGATTCACTTTGGACATGAAGGGCCACACTAGGTGTGAGGGAATAAACACTCTCTTGATGTGAGGGAAAACACTTGATAGGAGGAGAAACGCTTCGGTGTGAGTGGGTAAATACAACATTGGCGTGAGGCGACACTTTTGTGGGTGAGGCGATACTCTTTTGAAGGGATGGACTCGGCACGAAGGAATCACTTCGGACGCAAAAGGCCACACTTGGTGTGAGGGGAGGAACTTTTCACAGGGGCATGGGGAAAGCACGGGAAATGGCGAGCCTCACCTCGGCACGGAGCTGCCGCCCCGGGGCTGTCACAGCATGAGGAGCCGCCGAGGGCACTCCCAGCCCGCCATGGCGGGAGGGCCGTGCCGGAAGGGGCCGCCCCGGGCCGGGCTGGGCGGCGGCTCCGCGATCTCCGCCGCGATGCTGCCGCTGCTCCGCCGCGCTTGGGCGGCCGCCGTCGTCTCCTCCTCCTCCTCCTCCTGCTCCTCACGGCGGGGCAGCCGCCGGTGCAGCCTCGGCGCCTGCTGCTCCTACCGCCTGCGAGACGCCCGTGAGTGCCGCTGCCCCTCAGCTCCCTCTGCCCGCCCTGCCGCTGTCCCGCCATCGCTCCCAGCGCCCCGCGCCGCCAAACTTTGTGTAGGAGCCGCGGGGACGCCGAGCCCTGCCTGGCTTTGTCCTCGGCTGAAACATCAGGAAGTGGCAGCGTTTTAAATGTAGGGAATGTTGCGCGCCGCCTTTGCCTGAGCTGACCTTATGGAGCTCCGTAAAGTTTGCCCCTCGCTGAGGGAAACCGGGGCGGGGGCGGTCAGGGAAGGGAAGTTGTTCGGCCACACCTCGTGTGAGTGGTTTGAAGGTTTAATTTATTTTCAATTCCTCGTTTAAAAGACGCTGAGCAGTCGTATTTAGTGAGGTGCAGCCTGTAAAGCGACGCTCGAAGCATCGCGATTTGGGGTTCAGCAGAGGGACAGGGCACCAAAAGCTGTGCGCGGGTCACCGGGTGAACAGCTCCGCGCAGGCGGCAGTTCTGGTTTTAAGCAGAATAAAGTCCTGTGGAAAGCATTCGGGTACCTATCCTGCTTGTGCCAGTTTGAGGGGCCCAAGCTGCCCCCAGAATTGCTGGGTTCGGGTTTTGCAGGTGTGGCATCAGCAGGTCCCGTGTGCACGAAGCAGTTCTGGTCAGGATTGGTGTGGCTGCTGCAGGAGCTCCGAACCCCCCTTTTGTGGAGTAACCTCTGTGCTTGTGTTATCTTCTAGAGAATGTTTTGCTTCCCAGTGGGAATTATCCCACATCTGGAATGCTCCCAGCTCAGCTGACGGTATGGTGTGCAAAGAAAGCTGTAAAACAAAGCTGCCTTAAAATCTGGCAATAATAGGAAAACATTTTCTTTTCCTGAGAAATGGGGGGACAGTTTCTTTGCAGAGCGTTCTGCAAAGGCAGAAGGGTACTGACATGATTCTAAGTCGAATTACTGTGCTTCCCTGTGTGGCTTTGAGTCATGCAATTGGAATGTTTTATTTTTCTTTTGCTTTCCTGGACACCAGCTGACTCGAATTAGCCTTTAGTGACACAGCACCTTCCTTTGCCAGAAAGTTCTGTATCCTGCATCAGAGGCTGACTCTCCTCCTCATCTTGCAGTGCATCCGCTGTGGCAGAGCCCGCTGACAATTCCCGGAGGCACCCGCCAGTCTCCCATCAACATCCAGTGGAGGGACAGTGTTTATGATCCCTTCCTGAAGCCCCTGAAAATCAGCTATGACCCCACCACCTGTCTTCACATCTGGAACAATGGCTACTCCTTCCTCGTGGAGTTTGATGATTCTACTGATAGATCAAGTAAGCAAAAACTCAGGGGAAAAAAGAAATCTGTTAAATATCTCGTTAATGCTAAGAGAGGAGAAATACTTGTGTGATGTAAGACTTGATGTTGAAAATGAGTGTACAGCAAAAAAAATGCTGGGTTTACAGCGGTGGGAATCATGATGAAGAAATTCTATACAGATGTTACATTTACAGTGTTTTCATTACTGTGGGCATTGAGCACAAATCCCCTGCTGTGTGTTGAAACTCCTTTCCCAAGCCTCAGTGCCCTGTCTTGTAGGTTTTGTAATAAACTTTACCCGCACGAGTCAATCTTCAGTCATTTATATGTGTACCTACTCAATTTGAAACCTGATTCCCTCACTGCTCTTTATAGAAGTAATCTGCCACTTATCTTTTATGGTGCTAATAGAGATATTTAATGCACTTGAAATAATCAGCAGCCAAACGAGTTGCAGTTGGAAAGCACACATGCTTATCTCCGTGGGGTTTTAGGGAATGAAATAACACTGACTCTGCCCTCGGGAGCACGTGTGTGTGTCCCTTGTTTTAGGGGAAGCAAGCAGGAGTGCATGGAAAATCCAACCATGCATTTCAGCAATTTCACGTGATTAAATCTCTGACCTGAGCAGCTCAACCTTTTTAAAGGCTCAACTGAGTAAAAAAAATATACTTAAAATCAAGATATTGCTCTTAAATCTCAGATTTTCTGTCCAAGGTTCCTTCTGAAAGCTGCCTTTACCAAAGGATGTTGCAGAATATGAAGATATTTCATAAGGACGGGTGAGCTGGTAGCAATTGGTCAGGGCTGTTGTGAAGCACATGATTGCTCAGCTTGTCCTGCAGGGAAAAAACTGAAGGACCCTGAGCAAGTTTGAACCTGTTGGATTGGAGTCATTTATGTTTAAAGCAGCTGCTCACCATGAGAGCTCCTCCAGCTTGCTGAGGGATTTAGCAATGCCCTCGGAGGGGGAGCCTCCAGCACACAAACAAACACTTTGTCTGCACAACACCAATATTTCTGGTTGGTGTTTGGAAAGAGGCTGATAAAACACTGGTGGTGGAATGCAGGGAGCTTGTGTGATGTTTGGGGCTCATTTTGTTTTTCTCATTTGTAGTTGTTCTCTCAGAATATCCGTTTCCAAGAGGGAATGTCCTTGCCCTTGCTCATTTAAGTACTGATATTGTGAAGAAGCAAGTCCTCCCCTTCTGTTTCTCCAGCACAAAGTGCTGTTTTTTTCAGGGAGGTTGGGTTAAGGGACAGACATCACTTGTTACCTCATCAGCGATTTTAATTTACTAACTTTAGGTTGGCTTCACTTTTCATTGAGCAGCCTCTTGTTTTATAACCCCACTCTCTGTTGAGGATAAGATCCTGAGAAGTGTTTACTGGATAATGAAGCTGGATTTTTTTCTTCAAGAATTGATTTAACAAAGGGGAATTGTCTACAGGGGGTTCAGAAATCTGCAATATTTAATTGCACAGGAGCAGTTTTTGTGGCATAAAGGCGAGGCTGGAATCATCACGCTTTTGAGACTGGTGCTCACCTCTGAAAGATCTGACCTGCTTTGTCTGTAAGACTTTCCTTGAGGTGAATCTTTCCCTGTGAGCATTTGCTGCATTTTCATCATCCTCATCTTCCTTAAATGAATTCAAGTCCGTGAAGGGAAGAATGGCATCAAACAGTCAGTGACAGGACTCAAAATGACAGAGAAGCAACAGGTAGTGAGGTGTTGCTGTATAACCCCCAGTTTCCAGGTGCCTGCCTCTCTCCTCCATCTTTCTGTCTTTATTCCTGCCTTTTCTCACTGCCAGCTTCTGTTTAACAATCACAGGAATCCAGAGAAGAAAGCCTGGGAACAAACAAAAGCACCGCAGTTGAAACAGAGGATGGGAAAGGCACCCAGGATAGACAAAAATGCCTGAATCCCGAGGTGGGGTTTGCAAAACTTGGGCTAAAGCTGAAGGTAGAGCAGGAGGAAGAAGAGGGTGAGGGGAAGGTATGTACAGCACGTGGCCTGTCTGCGTGGTGCCATCAGAAACGAGGCTGGAACAGCCAGGGAGGGCTGCAAGAAACACCTGATGTGGTTCTTGCTGTTAGAGCCCTTTAAACGTCTGTTTTGTTTTGAAGTTGTCAAGATTGTAATTTGGGAAGAAATGCTTCTAGAGGGACTGAAGTTCTTGTTTGTTTCCTGTCACTTTCTGGTGGCCACTACAGGAACCTGCATCCCTCCATATGTGTGTCTGTGCCTAAAGTTACACGTGAGGCAAATATTCAAGTGGATGTGGTTATTAACACAAATTCGTAGTCACTTGGGAGTTTGCATCATCACATACTCAGGAGTGGATTGTGTTAGAGCACAGAAACTTCACTTCTGAGAGGCTTGGCTGTGTGACCCTCATCTTTATCCCACCCCTTCTCCAGCACAGAATCCCAGCATGGTTTGGGTGGGAAGGACCTTAAAGCTCATCCCATTCCACCCCCTGCCACAGGCAGGGATGCCCTCTACTATCCCAGGGTGCTCCAAACCCCGTCCAGCCTGGCCTTGGACACTTCCAGGGATAGGGCATTGTGATTTTCCAGTGATGGTCAGTATTGCATTCATGCCCAGAGCTCAGCAGCAGGGGATGAAATGAATTCAATGTCACTTTGCACAGCTCGTTTTAATTTATTCCCTTGTCACGGACAGGCCTGTCTGGTTAGGATTTCAAACCTGCTGGCTGGCTTTCAGGAAAAAAAACAATAATACAAGAAAATCTCTTAATGCCTCTCATTGCTTTCTCCTTAGCATGGAAGTGATTAACTTATTTCCAAAAGCAGTGTTGGGATTAGGTGCTTTATACCAAAGTTTGCCGTAAGACTTCCCCATGTCCTACAGTTCAGTAAAAATCAGCAGATGCTGATGGTTTCGTGCTAGATGAGCTCTTGGAAAAGCTCTTTTCCAACCTAAAGGATCCCCTGATTCCATAAGTATTATTAGCACTTGGGAAGTAATTAGGGTTTCTCATTTACCAGACGTTCTGATATCATAATTAGCAAGAGGACTTTGCGGGATGGTTTTGGTGCAGGTAGGAGGGAATGAGTGGAAGAAGAAAGCTGGGCATGGAGTTCATTTGTGTGTTTGCAGGATGGGAGGCCTTCTGAAATCAGGAGAACAGAATGAAGCTGTACCTTTACTCATTGACGAGAAGGGCATTAAATCTTTCAGAAACTTACCCAGTGGCAGACTGGATATTTAAACCCTTCATGAACAGCTTGTAGGCACAACAAAACGTTTCTGGCTGACTTTTGCTTGTGCAGTCTGGGAGCTGTGTTGAGTAAGATGTTTGGGTTTTTGCAGCTTGCAGGAGACCTGAAGATTTGACTCAGTATACTGGTTTGTCTGGCAGATTTGCTTCTTGAAGTCTTGTCATGAGAAGTGTGAATGTTTTTCACAGATTTCCCTGGGGATGTCGTTGAATACATTTAATGGATGTGCCACTGCTCTGTCCCGGGGTCACCTCTCACTCCTGCTCTGACAGGGGTGAGAATGTGAAGCTCATCACTGTGATTGTGCCAAACTCGGTGTCAACTGGGAAAAACATTCCCTTGAGGGGAGATGGATGAGGAGACTCTTCAGCTCATCTCCAGTTTGATCCCGGGAAAACCAGGAGTTTGCTTGAATAATTTGGTCCTGGCCAAGTGTAGATAGGGCACTGTTTGAGTTGCTCCACCTGATACTTTTTCCTGGGCAAATTCTTTCCGAGGTTTTACTTGTCTGGCTGATTCTGAATCATATTTATTGACGTGTGTGTCTTGTTTTGTTTTCTAGTCATCATTGGAGGCCCCTTGGAAAACCAGTACAGGCTAAAGCAGTTCCACTTCCACTGGGGAGCTATCAATGACTGGGGCTCAGAGCACACAGTTGACAGTAAATTTTATCCAGCAGAGGTATGAGATGAAATCCTGAACAATGCAAATTCTTGTCTCTGGTGTGTCTGTGAAAACTCCCAAATTGAGGAAGTTTATTGCAGTTTATTTTGAAGTGCTACAGCTCATCTGCTTTTTTATTCTGTAGAAATTCACCTTTGCTGTATTTTCTGGAGAAGAACAGCCTGAAAACTGAACATTGGCCCCATTACTGAAAGTTAAAAATCACTTTGTTTATTGTTACTAAATCTGTCAGATTTACTAAGCATTTACAAAGCATTTACTAAGTGCTCTTAAAAAACATCGCTTTATTTTCTGTTTGCAACTGTTGAGCTGTTACTCAAATAGCAAAACATTGGTGCTTAAGTAACTACTAAGGAAAAAAACATCAATAAAAAGGATGAAGTCAGTGAAAACGTGGAATTGTGACAGCTTTGACCACAGTCCTTTTCCAAAAGAGAAGAATTTGTCAAGTGATGATGGGTTATTTTTAAGGAGAGTTTCTCTCCTGCTGGTGTGTTTGTGGTGGTGCTGCCAGCTTGGCAAGATCCTCACTAACAGGAAGATTGGGACTGGGGTTTTGGGCTGGGGTATTTATTTATCACCCAAAACCCCTCAGCTGCTGGGGTACTGGCTGTCAGCAGTGCACGGGAGGAGTGTTTTGTGCAGGAGGATGTTCCTCCGGAGGACAGGGTGCTCTGCTCCTCCTGGGAAGAGAGGACAGAGATGGAAGCCTGACCTTTGTCTGTGCCTTTGACCAGCATTCCTGGAGGCAGACTGCCGCAGACTAAATCCCTTTTAGAGATGGAAATGCACCGGGTCTTAGCCATTGTTTAAAACAAAAGACAAAAAGGGAAGGAGCATTATCTACCAAGAGCACTTTGTTCCTGGTTTCTGTGGTTTCTGAGGAGCTCACTGCAGTGCCTCACCCTGCCGAGGAGCAAATGCAGCCGGGATCAGAAGTCAGGTGTGGTGTCTGTGCTCTGTGCAGGGGTTGATTTCTCCCTCGTTCCTCTTTCAGCTGCATTTGGTGCACTGGAATGCTGTGGAGTACCCGAGTTTTGAGGAAGCTGTGATGGAAGGGAACGGCCTGGCTGTTATTGGGGTGTTCTTAAAGGTAGTTTCATTCTGTGGGACCAGCTGTAATGGGGCCTTCCTACCTGTCTTCTGTTAAAGCCAATTTAGGGCGGTTAAGGGAAGCTGAGAGGGGATCCCATCAATCCTTATAAATGTTTCCAGGGGGTGTCAGAGGATTGTGCCAGGCTCTGTTCAGTGGTGCCAGTGACAGGAAGAGGAGCAATGGCCAGAAACTAAAAAAAAAGTTTTACCTCAATGAAGAACTTGATGTTGAGGGTGGAAGAGCTGCCCTGGGAGGATGTGGAATCTCCCTGTCTGGAGACATTCCAAACCCACCTGGATGTGTTCCTCCAGGAGCCCCTGCCTTGGGCTGGATGATCTCCAGAACTCCCTTCCCACCCTGAATATTCTGTGGTTGTTATAAAAAAAAATACTAAGGTGGGTGAGTAGAACTGATTGATTACTGATCAGCTTATTGATTGTCCAACCCTTGCCTGTCCCTGCAGCTGGGAGCACGGCACGAAGGGCTGCAGAGCCTGGTGGATGCCCTGCCAGCAGTCAGACACAAGGTCAGTGCTCTGAGGTGTCCCACCCACTGTCACCCAGCAGAAAGAACCACAGAACACCGAGGAAAGCTTTCCTGCTTAAATTTCACCGGGGGGGCTCATTGCCACCTTGGAAGTGGCAAGGGAAGCTGATTTTTCAGGAGGAATTGGATACTTTAAGCTTCCCAAACCTCTCGAAGAAATGCTGCTCTCGAGATTGTTTCCCCGTACAAGGACGTGCTTGAAGTGGGGGTTTATTTACTGTGGGATTAAGGTTTTTGATATTTTGTCTGATCTTTGAGGAGGCTGTTTGCTCTTTTATAAACACTGATTTTTCTGCTGGGGGAATGGGATCGTTCCTGGCAGGCTCGGACCGGGAGAGGGAGTGCTGAGTCTCTGACAGAAGCAGTTCCTCCTCCCCGTGCCCGTTCCCTTCTGAAAGTACACGCGAAAAACCACATCGACCTCTTCAGCTTCTGATCACATCCAGCTGAAGTCGCTGTGCCACCACTTCTCACAGGGTGGAGTTTTTAAAATCCAAATGAAACAAGTTTTTATATCAGAGCAGTGACAGCTCTGCCAGATAAATACCAAACACGTCAGCTCAGTGCCAGAAGACCTCCCCAAATCTGAATATGCATTGTGACAATATAATAATTTACAGCATGTGAATTTGAAAGAAACTAAGCCAAGATCCCCCAGTATATCCTGAAAATTCCCCTGGAGCAATGTTTGTGTGGGAAATCCTGGGTTTTGAAGCTCCTGCATTCTGTCTGATATCCCACTTGTGGGATTGAACATTCTGGAGACGGGAATATTTGATTAAATAAACTTTCAGTCCTCTTCCTGCTGCCTAAAATCACATGGTGAAAAGTAAAGCACTTTTTGTTTGCAGTCTTTTAAGGATCTGGCACAGCTACCTGAACTTATTCCACCACTTATTCCCCCTTTTTCCTGGTTGCATCCAGCTCCCACAAAGCCTTAGGCTGTTGATCCTTCTCATTCCTTGTTTCTCCTGCACTGAATTCCTAATGGCTTGTGGGGACAGCAGAAATATTTCAATTTTGGCTGCTCAGCAGCTGCTGAGCACCTCAAACCCAATTTTATACAAGTTTGAGGGATTTAAAATAATAACATTATTAATATTCCCAATGCCCCATTTCCCACGCGCACACACAACACAGTTTTTAACCTCACTGTCAAGATCTTTTTCAACTTTCTGTCGTTTTTTTTTTTTTTCTCAAAACACCATCCTTAAAGATGTTCTTTTCCTGCTATTTAGGACACCGTGATCGAGTTTGATGAGTTTGATCCCTCCTGTCTGATCCCTTCCTGCCCTGATTACTGGACCTACGCCGGCTCCCTCACCACTCCCCCCCTCACCGAATCAGTCACGTGGATCATTAAGAAGAAGCCAATCGAAGTGGATGAGGAGCAGGTAAATCTCAATTTTCCTTTCAGATCACACCTCTTGCTGCCACACAGATGCCCAGAACCAGTTGTTTACCAGCCGTTCACAAAATTTCTCTGTGTTTTCAGAGGTCTGTGACTGTTTCAACCCAGGATTTGGGGAGGAATCCTGGCATTAACAGCCACGAATACTGAAAGACTTGAAACCTCTCTAAGATGTTTTTCCAGCTTTATTCAACTTTTCCATCTATTCTCAAGGGTTTTATCTTGATCTGTGGTGCACAATTCTGGAAGCTGCCCTTTGAAAACTTGGGGGGTTTTAGGAACTTACTGGAATTCTCATCATTTTGCTCTCTTTAGCATGATGCAGCCTTTTTTGTGGAGGGAAGGGAAAAAGGGAAAATTTTGTGAGATGGAGATTGTTAACAGAGAACTGCAGGCATAGCGTGACATTCTTTTAAATTGAAATTTTTCTCAAATTTTTCATTTTTTCTTGGCTCTTTACTCTCACTGCAGTGGCCTTGTGAGCATTAAAATCTCATCCGCTGCTGCTTTATTTTAATCTGAGTTATGAACCACTTGAGGATTGTTGGGGCTCCCTCTTTTCTGAGTGCCTGTAAATGGAGGTTGGATGAAGCAGTTGAGTGGAAATAGCTCTCTCAGGTGTGCCACTTTTGGGATTTAATTCCCCTAAGGATGGCAGATGAGCGATAACTTCCATAAAAAAAAAACAAAAACCCTCAGAACGCAAACTGTAGCGCTGCCCTCGATCTGACTTTCCTCTCCGATAACAAACTCTTTGCCTTTCGCCGTGAATTCCCAAACTGGGGGCGGCGGGGGGGGGGATTAATTCTTGGGAAGTGACTGGAGCGGCGCTTTGTGGTTCCCAGCTGGAGGCCTTCCGGGCGCTGCTGTTCTCGTCGGACGGGGAGGAGGAGAGGAGGATGGTGGATAACTTCCGCCCGCTGCAGCCGCTGATGAACCGCACGGTGCGCTCGTCCTTCCGCCCCCGGCTCGGCCCCTAGCTGCCCCAGCGCCCTCAGCCCAGCCCGCACCGCGTCTGTCATCGATTCCCCTGCGACCCGTGCCCTGTCACTGCCAGTGCTCCTCCACTGCCACTAGGGATGCTGTGGGGTTCTGTAGTTTTGATTGTTTTTTTTGTTTTTTTTTTTAAGAAGTGAGCGGTATTAACCCTTAACGGATTGGTTCGTCCCGAGGCATGGGTCAATAAGGAATTGTTAAGGCAGTTTAAAGTAAGGGCGGGAGAGCTCGTCCCCCCTGCTCCTTCTCTGAGTTGTTCTGTGTTTCTTCGAATGCTCTTTCAGTGCCTTGCATGAATTAATAATCCTGGGTAAAAATTATTAAGAAGGAGAAAGTGGGAAGAAAAGAAGAATACCGATCAGGTCCTTTTGGGAAATTGTTTGATGTCTGGGAAGAGAGCTGGAAGGGAACTAGCTTGTCTCACAGACATTTTGCCTTCTTCCTTTTTCTTGATGACAAGAGGAGGACAAAAATGACTTCCAGGATCTCTTTCCATTCTGTTGGCTGCACATTCTGTGTTTAATGTGGGTGCCACAGAATGCCCACTGTAACTACACCAGGAGCCAGAAGACTCTTTCTAAAACCTTTTAACATCTGTAGAAACTTTTGGCTTTGGCAGCTTTTGCTTTCCTGAGTTAACAATGTATGAGGAGAAGAGAATTCACCAGTATCTCACCACGGGCAAGAGCAGCAAATTAGGTGAAAACGTCCCACTGATCCCAGGAAACTGATCACACCCAAGGAAAGCAAGATTAGATAAAGCCCAGCTGACCCTCCCTGTGGGATTGGGGGGAAAAAACCCAAACCAGTTCCTCAGACCTTGCTAGGAGAGTGTGGAGACAGGCTTTTATTTCAGTAACTCCTAGAGCACCAGTGCTCTCTTCAAAGTTTTGCCTTGAGATGTATTTTCCTATCAAAACACCCAGCTTCAGGACCAGTTTGTTTTTCTTGCACCTTATGGTAAGGAGGTCCAGTGGGGGTTGGAATTGATTTGTGGACCAAGCAGAGCTGCTGTGTGAGCTGCCAGCTCCGAGCCTTTCCCAGGAGCTGTGGTCCAGCAGCCCCCAGGATCGGCGACCTCTCACATCCTGCTGAACCTGATTTTCTCTCTGGCCCTTCATGCTCTGCTGCATTTAGCAGTTGAAATTCATGCACCAGATTTCTGATGAGGAGCAGCTCTGTGAACTCCCTGTGTGATCTCCATGGGTTGTGTTTGAGGAGTCTTTTGAGGAATCTTTCCTCCCTCCGTTTGATTCCTGGTGGGATTCGGTGAAGCCATGACCTGGCTTGGCAGTGCTAAATCCAGACCTTTCCTATTGGTACTTGGGTTTTTTTTAAAGTCCAAGTATTCAGTTTCAAAGCACCTTAACACTTTTCAGTGTGACCCTGATGATTTTAAGGGTTTGAGAGAATCTTGTTGAACCAGCTGAGTGCCCAGATCCTGCCTTTCCTTCCTCAATTGCTCTACCTCAGGCTGTTCTGGTGCCACTGTTGTGCCTTTGTCCACTGAAATGTGGCCACTTAACTGGAGTGACTCTGGATGGTGAAAGGAAGGAAATCTCCTATCCCGGCGTAGGATATTTTTCCTGTCAGGAACTCAGTGTGGCAGTGGAGCTCCTTGGTTTTACCTCTTCCCCCAAGCCCTCCGTGCCTGGGGGAACATTTCCATCTTGGTTGTGCCGTCTCCCTTTGGATGGGGCTGGGATTATCCTGGGATAATGGAAGGTGTCCCTGCCATGACAGGGGTGGAGCTGGATGAGTTCTTTGCCACCCAACCCATTCCATGATTTTCTGATTCCATGATCTCACTGAACTCTGCAGGCTTTGCCATCATCACACGGATTTTTAGCTACAAAACCACATCAGTGATGATTTTGCTGGAAAATGATATATTCCAAAACAAAGCTGGAAGGAATATCTACAGTTCTAGGAACAGGAGAAGAATTGTTTTACTTTTTGCCTAAATATATTATTGTTATGATCCAGTAATTAAGTTGGGAGATGTTTATCCAGTGCTGTTCTTGCAGACACTTTTCTGAGGAGGACCCATGAGAAAGATGGCAGCAGTTCAGCTATTTTCTATTCATTAATAGAAAAAATTGGAATACAAAGACACCTTAATGTTGCCTTTTATTTAAAAACAGAGCTGCCTCAGCAACACTGGCCTGTAGGCGCATCAGTCTCCTTATCATTTATGAGTGGATCCTTTAAAAAGCTTTTGTAATTGCTCAGTTTTTCAATTGCTTTTGTAATTTCCACCGAGTTTTTGGATTTCTCTGGTCCACTGAGAGGAATCACCAGTTGATCCAGCTTTCCCAACAAACCCAAAATCCAGATTATTTTAGGGAACTGCCAGGGTGTATGTGTTGAAATTCAGCTGCTCTGGAATTCTGTAGCAGCCTCACACCCACTGGGCTCTCCATGGTTTGCTCCACTCAATCAGATTTTCCTCCTGCATGTGTAAATCCCTTTTGAACCACCCTGCATCCATCAGAGGGAATGTGAGATACTCCCTTCCCAGTGATCCAATTAAAAGTTCTCAGAGAGATTTATTTAAAGTTCTCACAGAGATTTACTTTGCTCAAGAATTGCCATGGAAGCTTCGTTAGAGAATAGTGAATTACCCAACGATGCAGTTAAGCTGTGTCCATATTTACATCAAATCACACCTATTTTTACTGACATAAAATGAAGAAATTCAGATGTCAGCACTGATCACTTCAAGTATCTGGAAACAGGGTTAATGTAGATAAAAAAATAACTCTACTGCCCTACAAAAACAAGTTTTACAGGGTTTTTGTTACATTTATTTTGCTTTTTCTTGAATCCTGCATTTATGTGTAGTGTTTTAGCATCTCCTTAAGGCAGGCAGAAGCTCAGCTGCAGGGCAGATTGTTGGAATTAATCTGAAAATGAACACCCTTGGGGGTTTTTTTTTTTGGCTTTTTTTTTCAGTTTTAACTTTTCTGTTCCAATGACTTTATTGACCTTGTGAATGTAAACTTCAGGAAAATAACTGTGTTTAAAAGAAGAGATGGGATAGAATTCCTGTGCCTTTTTCTCTCAGTTCTGTGTGGAAAAATGATTTGATTGTTGGATTAGAGCTGATTTTTGTGGTGATTTTGCACAATTAAGTTAAAAAGGAATCTTTGGGCTCTTTTGGGTGGCACAATACGAAAGGGTCAAAGCACATATTTGTATTTTCCTTGCATAAGAGTCACTTTATTACTAAATACTGCCCTAGGAGGCATTCCTGGGGCAGCAAGTCCTAGGAATTAAAGGAATAATTCTGGGACAACTCCCTGCAAAGGGAGGAGAAGGTTTGGAGCAGACCTGTGTCTGTGCTGGTCTGATTCCAGCTGCCTCCAGGATTTCTCTGAAATGCTGCTCTCACCTTGTCCTGGGTGACTTTCACAGTTGGGACAACTTCCTCTGCTGTTGGAATGTTTGATCCCTGTTCCTGCATTACAGAACTTTCACTCTTCAGCTGTTCCTGACCACTTTTGTGCTGCCTTTTCTGCCAGGAGTGACAGGAGGGTCTCCCCTGGTTTTGGAAGCTCCAGAATTGGAGTTTGCTTTCATCTCCACAGGGTTTTAGAGGACTGGAATTCAGCTTTGGATGAAGGGCCCCCTCATGCCTTAAGTTGGGATGTTTTAACTTGTATTTCCTGGCACATCTTGGCTTTTTTATTCCTTTGTGCATCTCGTTTTTGTGGCCTTTATGACGTTGTGTATTTAATGCGTGTTACCTGCCTGGTCATAACTGACTGAAATCAGTCTGCAGACAGCCCCTGGAATAGGGAATGCTTTATAGCTTTCCTGGGATACAGGCCCTTCCCCAGAGTTTTTCCCTGATGTATAGAACCCTTCAGCTGCTGCATTTTGCACTGTTACATTAGTGTGCAACTACAATAAAGGAACAGAGAAACCCATGCCTGTATCTCGTTGTGTAATTAAGCTTTCCAAGTTTAAAAAAAATAAAACCAAGATTTCCTGTCCAAAAAAGTATTAAAATTCCTCTTTGGGCATGCCCCAGTTCATTAGGAGCGGAGGCTGATCAGCTGTCAGATGTTCTGCGATACTTCCAAGCTCTGAAAGACTCTGCTGAGCTGTGTTAGAATGAAAGCACAATGGGCTCCCTGTGCTGCTGAAGGGTGTCTCATGATTGATCACGTCCAGCCAGATGCCACAGGCCCTCTCCTGCAGCATTCCAGGGTTTCAGGATCTTGTCTGAGCTCCTTCACTGGACTCTGCCCATTAAACTGGACCTGTCAGCTGAGCTCCTTCCTGTCCTGCCGCTGGCCTTGGTAAAACTGAGCCTTGAGCTGTGTGGTGTGACTCAGCTGGTGCTTGTGGCTACAAAAAATGCTATCAAAAAACCCTTTCAGTAAATTAAACGACTGATACAAATTAAAAGTTGTTATAAGAGTGGGTTTAGATTAGATATTGGGCAGGAATTGTTCCCTGGGAGGGTGGGGAGGCCCTGGCAGAGGTGCCCAGAGGAGCTGTGGCTGCCCCTGGATCCTGGAAGTGTCCAAGGCCAGCTTGGACAGGGCCTGGAGCCACCTGGGACAGCGGAAGGTGTCAGGGTTGGAACTGGATGAGCTTTAATGTCCCTTCATCCCAAACCCTCCCGTGATTGTTTGAACATTGGGTGAAATATTTCTCTGTCTCACAGCTGAGCCACACTTGGAGCCCAGCTGTCACACAGCCGGGTTTTGTTTAGCTGGATTAATCCAAAGACGTTGCTTTTGATAGGAAAACCAGGAGATTCTCTAGATACTCCTAGTTAAGGAATCCCCCTAAAATAATTGTAGGTGGTGTTTCTAGAAGGTTCCCCAACTGTGGTAGGCAGCCCATTTTCTTCTGGAGGAAAGGTGGCCTGGGTTAGGAGTGAGGGCAGCTCTGCTCTTGTGACCATTGAATGGTTCTAGAAGCTGCCACCACTTCAATTTACCCAGGAAAAGCAGCTCGGAGCTCTTTATCAGCACAGCTGAGGTGTTTGCTGAAGAAATGGGGGTGGCTGGATCAAGGCAGCTTTTCCAAAGACCTGGTTCAAAACATCCCCATCGCTCCTCACAAATGGCCCATTTGCTCCTGTTCCTGCTCATTGTTTGTCCTTCTGACAAATCATTCCTTCCCTCCTCCTTTTTGATGTGCCAAACTCTGAGTGTTAGCACATGGAGAACTGATTGGATAATCAAATAGTCTTCAAAGGTCCTGCGGAATAACTTGGGGGCCTGAGGAGAGGTAATGCTCACGGCCAGGCTGATAACAACACTCGGCATTCGCGGAGTGCTTTGAAGATATCGAGCGCTCTGGGAACACGCCCCAATGCCAGGCTGGTGTTTTCTCAGGAATACAAATGAAAAAAACAGTTGCAGAATGAACTCCCATGGATTAATTTGCAAGAGAGTCAAGCACGAGGTTGGCTTGGAACAGAGCAGCTCAGTGGCTGCTGCTCCACAGCCTCTGGAGCCTGGGATCTCCAGGTTCCCAGCTGTTAATCCAGGAAGAAATTCCCTTTTGGGAGAATTAGAACAGGACAATTCTGTCCTGTTCTTGTGAGAGTTCATGGAAATGTCTGTGTGGGTTCATGTCAGGTGTAAAATGCCTATGGTGGGATTCTTGGGGCCAGGAATTGGATTTGATCCCTGTTGGTCCCTTTCAGCTCAGGAGATCCTGGCTTTAGGTCATTATTGGCCTTGAGGAACTTGGCCTGGAGCACTGGAAAAGTAAATCCCTCGATAAATGATTTTATTCCCCCAAATATATAACTGAGTTTAAGTATTCATCTTAAATAACACCTAAAGCAAATGCTTAATTTCAATCCCAGTCCTGTCTGCTGGATCCTGATTAACAAGGCTGACACAGGGATAATCCCATATGTTGTAAGTATCTGGTCCTTTTCCTGATTTCATGGTCCTGGGATAAATCATGAAATGCAGTAACAAAAGTTGCCTGTAATGGTAAACTGGTAAATTCAAAAAAGGCGTTTGGAATTACAGAAAACGCATAAAAAATGTTTTGTGGGTTATTTTTAATTAAATGTCAGTCTTTTCAGCCTCTTCAGGATCCCCATTTACCATTGAAAACTGGAGGAATGTGCTTAGTGCCAAGGTAATTTCTGTCTTTGCTCTCTTCCAGAATTTGCATGTTTACCTAAAGTCAGCAGCAGATTTTTGAGCCCCTGAGCAGCCACTAGATGTCAGGTTTGGATCGGTGCTCCAAGGATTGAGCTGGTTGGGATTCTGGAATGGCTGGAAGTGGTCATGATGGAAATGAAATGTAACTGCAATGTGTCTTTTGCCCCCAGAATGTCGATCTCACGTTTTTCTGGAGTTCTCTTGGAGGAAGCCTTCCAGCCCACCTCCTGCCTGCCTGAACCGAGCACAGAGGCTGCTCCAGGAGGATGAACCAGCCTTGGGGTTTGGAGCTTGGGCACCACTCCTCGTGTGACTGCTGGGAAGCAGCTCCTCACAGGTACCACTTCCACCCTCAGAGGGAGCGTTTGGAATCAGAGCTTCCAGGCTGGAGCCTCTGAGCTCCTCTCCTCCCACCAGGGCAAGAGGGAATCTGCAGTTGCTGAAGGATTGTGGCTCCTTGGGCGTTATTGTGGTATCCGAGCGCTTCTCCTTGGATGCAGAACCTCTGCCTTCGGTGAGGCAGACGCTGCCTTTTTTTGCCTGCACGACTGCCAGAGACGGGTGAATTATTTTCTATTTTCGTTTTGCAAACAAGCATTTTTGGTGACTTTGCCGTCTGTCAGATTTGAGATTGGCGAATCATTTATTTTTCAGACAAGCCCTTCTGGCGATTTCGGTGTCTGGCAGGAGGGGCCGATTCCCGCAGCGCCTCTGCAGCGGTGCAGCCGATGCAGCGCCGGGGCCTTGCCCCGTGCCTGTGAGTTGGGATGGAAAAGCGCGGCACCACGGGGCTGGGGGAGCTGGGAGAGGCAGGATCTGCAGGTCTGGGCGTACACAGGGATCCGTTCTCCTTTGTAGGAACGCACAGAACGCAGCGCCCACGCAGGGAGGAGAAGGGCCGCTAACAGCACCCTACTGCCCCCGGGGCCCAGCTGCGGGTGGCACTCGCCTCCTCGTGTCCCCTCCTGGGGCTCGGGGCCCAGCTGCGGGTGGCACTCGCCCCCTCATGTCCCTCCTGGGGCTCGGGGCCCAGCTGCGGGTGGCACTCGCCTCCTCGTGTGCCTTCAGGGGCTCGGGGCCCAGCTGCGGGTGGCACTCGCCTCCTCGTGTCCCTTCAGGGGCTCGGGGCCCAGCTGCGGGTGGCACTCGCCTCCTCGTGTCCCTTCAGGGGCTCGGGGCCGCTCGCTCCGAACGCTGCGCGGCCCAGCGAGCACCCAGCGGCTGCCGCGGGGCGCTGCAGCCGCACCCCCGCCGCTCCTGCCCTCCTCCTCCTCCTCCTGCTGCCGCTCTCCTCCTCCTCCTCCTCCCCCCGGAAAGCGGCCCGGCCCACCCGGCGCCGGAACAAAAGCGGCGGCCGAAGGTGGCGGCGTTGCCGCTCCCGCCGCTCCGCCACCATGTCCGCCAGCGGCGGCAGCTCCCCCGGCAGTGCCGTGAAGAAGCGGAGCCCCGCCGGCTCGGCCGCCTCGCTGGCGCAGCAGGAGGAGAAGCAGGCGATGGAGAAGATGCTGGAAGGGGCGCAGGAGAACGGCTGCGCCCGCTCGCCGTCGCCCTGCGGCTCGGCGGAGGGGGTGACCCTGCAGCGGAACATCACCCTGCTGAACGGCGTGGCCATCATCGTGGGCACCATCATCGGCTCCGGCATCTTCGTCACCCCCACGGGCGTGCTGCGGGAGGCCGGCTCGCCGGGGCTGTCGCTCGTGGTCTGGGCCGTGTGCGGCGCCTTCTCCATCGTGGGCGCGCTGTGCTACGCCGAGCTCGGCACCACCATCACCAAGTCCGGCGGGGACTACGCCTACATGCTGGAGGTGTACGGCTCCCTGCCCGCCTTCCTCAAGCTCTGGATAGAGCTGCTCATCATCCGGCCCTCCTCGCAGTACATCGTGGCTCTGGTGTTCGCCACTTACCTGCTCAAGCCCATCTTCCCCACCTGCCCCGTGCCCGACGAGGCTGCCAAGCTGGTGGCCTGTCTGTGTGTCCGTAAGTAGCCGCTCGTGGCTTTCGGCTGGCAGACGGGAGGGTCAGATGGGGTTTGGGGAAGGATTTCCCCCCTGGGAAGGTGGGGAGGCCTTGGCACAGGGTGCCCGGAGCAGCTGTGGCTGCCCCTGCATCCCTGCAAGCGTTCAGGTTGGAGCATCCTGGTCTAGTGGAAGGTGACCCCGCTCATGGGACGGGATGAGCTTTACATTCCCTTCCTACCCAAGTCATTCCATGGTTCGGTGGCCCTCTGCAGGTCCCCGCTGTCCTGCTCCACGTGGTTCCTCACTCACCATCCCCTTCCCCAAAACATCTGCACCGTCTCTGCTGTGCTACGCCAGTTGATCCTGGGGGCGTTTTTTTGGCTGCTTTGAATAGCCACAGCAGAAAATGTGGCCCCACCCGTAATAAATTGAGCACAAAATTCCCCAAATGCCGGCTGTGGGCTAGCGAGCCTCTCCGATTCCCGAGCAGCATGTGATAAATGCAGCGTGCATTTTCCCTGGGAGCTGGAATAGGATTTCTTGTGCTGTCCCCCAGGACCGTGCTCGGGCAGGGTGGAATCCCCTTGTCCCCAGGCTCTGCGGGGCCGGGATGGACGTTGATGTGCGGGTTAGGGTGAGGATAACAATTATCTGTCACCAGCAACCGGTGCTGAACACGCCCCTGAGCTGCTTTCAGCACCAGTTGTGAGAGGAGATATTTCCCGGCCGTGTGTGCGCTGACACCGTGTTCAAAACCTGGTTTGGTGGGGTTTTTTTTGCCAGGAAACGTTCTGGCTCTGGGGCGGTGCCTTGCAGAGAAGCTCAGCCACGGTGGGGTGAGTTCAGGGCCAGTGATGCCAGCCTGGGCACACAGAGCCCTGCCAGGGCGCACAGGTATCTCCTGATGCACTTTTTATCACCTCTCTGCTGTTTTGGGGTCTGCAATTTTGCCTATTCAAATCCTATTTTCTTTTCCTCTGGTGTCTGCAGAGTTTCCCCGTCCAAATTCCCAACCCTTTGAATACAGGACCGTGTCCTGCCTCTTCCCTCCTCGCTTCCCGTTCAATCTGTCCCGCTCCACCGGAATGTAATGCCTTTATTAAGATGTTTATTGGGAGAAGATTTAATTTTTGTGAGGGCTTTCTAAGTCATTTATTCACTGTACAAATTCACAACCAGGCGGTCTCTATATTTTTGCGTTTTGAGTGATGAGGGGGAAGCTGCTCGTTGGTGCTGCCCTTTCCCAGGGGGCTGTTGAGATTCCTTCCCCTGCGAGGATCTCAGGCATCCCAAAGCTGCAGCACATGGTCGTTATGGGAAGATATATTGTCTGGAAATGTCTCATAGCCAACCTGACCCGGGCTTTGGGAGGGAAATTATTGGCTAATTATAGAATTGATAACGGGCAGAGCAGTGGGTTGTGATTTTTTCAGGCAGGATTGAAACTTCTCAGCCCCCAGCTGAATTTTTAGGAATGTGAAAGTACCTGGGCAGGCACGTGGATTTCCATCCAAGTTTTTTACAGTATGGAGGGCATTTATTAGGGAAATTTAGTCATCTAACTAAGAAAGGTGGTCAGGGACTAGTCCTGCTCGTGGGTGTCTTGCCTTTTGGAAAAGTGATTTTTGAGCTTTCCTGCCAGTCTGCACTGTGGTTTCCTCAGGGACACCCAGGAGGGGGGCAAGGATGCCCGTGGCATTTGTGTTCCTTGCTGAAAAACCAAGGAATTAGGGTATAATTTCAGGTTTTCTTGCTGCCTTATGGCAAAGTTTTGCTGTGCAAGCACAGATTGGAGCTGGCAAAGCCTTTGAATGCGCGTTTCTAACCATAAGTAACTTTACATCTCCAGGATCATTCCCAAAACAGGTCTGTGTTCCCATTTTGTTGCTCAGAGCCCAGGCCAGGGTTAGACAGACCTGCCCATGCTGGGATCTGTTCACTGATGAGGGATTTGCAGCATGAAACTTCTTGAAGCCAGCTCTCCTTCCAGTTCATGCTCCTCCAAGAAAAGTCTCCAGCCTTCCTTTGGTAGCAATTAGGATTTCCCTGCGGCAGAATTTGTTCCTGAACCTTTATCCTGAAATGCCAAGGGAAGGGTTTGGAGTTCTCCAAATCTGCATCATCCCCATGTGTTTCTCCTTTAAACTCTGCTCCCCCTTGCCCCGCTGGCTCTTGCTTTGTTTATGCTTTGGGTTAAATGTGGGCTTGTCTCCTTTGCTCCAAGAGGTTTGTTCATCCTGCAGTGCCTTCAGCAAGGCAGCTTTCGGGAACTTTGATTTTTGGAACTTCGATTTTTGGAATCAGCTTTTCATCTCCCCGGTGCCAAAACCACACCATGACCCAGGAACAATAAATGAAATAAATGTGCTCCAGGGGCTCAGGGAGCCACACAGCACTTGTGGGGTCTCGCAGACAGCTTTGTTCAAACAGAAACTGCCCAGATAGGGACTTTTAATCCTTTCCAAAAGCTCTAGAGTAGAAAAAAAATGACCTGTTTGTGCATAGGCTGTAGCACATACATGTATGAGTTACCTCAAAATGGGGGAGAGCAGCTTGGGAAGCAGCAGAGGAATTTGGGACCTGGGGCTGGACTACAGTGGCCAAAATCCAGCCTTGCAGAACAGTCCCAGCTCTATTCCTCGCAAAGTTTGTGTCTCCACACGAAATGCACTTGGCTGCACAGTTTGTAGTAAGAGGAGGAATAACTAAAGTTATTTGTTTCCACTTCGCTGCTGTTGAAGGGCTGAATAAATCATGTGTTGTTCAGTGTTTGCCACCGTGAGCTTCAGAGAGCGAATTAATGCATCAAGAGAATCTAAATCACAGGCTTGAGTGGAAGGGAAAAAATGGTTGGAAGAGGGAATTTTGTTCCCCTGGAAGGTGCTGAGGAAAACAAGGTGGGTGGTGAGGAGAATTTACCTACAAATAGGGGTTTTCTGCCCTGAAGATTGTAATCTGCACACAGTTGGTGTGCAGGGCTTCTTTCATGGGCGCCGGGAGTGCCTGTGGTGTTTGCCAAATAAAAACTGGGAATCCACTCCAGGGAAGTCTTCCTGGAGCAGGAGGGGTCAGGCTGTTCTTCCTTAGCCTGGCTCATTTCATGTTCCCCAAAAATTTGGCTGAGGACTGCAGGTTACTTGGGTGATTCAGAAACTTCAGCGTGTCTTTTATCTCTGAGATTGGATGGTTGATGCTTTAAAATTGATATCACAAAATCCATCCGGGCGTTTGGTACGCAAAGATTGGAAGTTCAGGAAACAGACTTTGTGCATTTGTGTGAAAACCCAGGAATAACTGGAATTCTCTCACTTCTGAGCTCATCTAAACCAGTTTTAACCCTTCTGTAGTGGGTGGAGGGACAATAATTAGGTCCTGAATTTGCATATTCGATGATCTACATTACAGTGTCAATATTGGACGTGGCAAAGAATTAAACCTTGGATCCTGTGCTCTGTCTCAGGTGTGAGGGGCTCAGGTTTTCTTTCCATCCTGCTGCCACCCCTGTGAACATTTCTTCAATTCGAAGTGGTAAATCCTAACAAAAATCAGTAAAATACCACCAGTACACCCTGTGTGTCTCAGAGAGGGCTCAGGGGTGGAAAGTGTTAAATTGATTTATTAAAGGTGCCATGGATATTCCTCCTTTCCCACTGTTAATTTGCAGGTTTCCTGCTTGCACAGAGGCACCTTCCCAGGTTTGGGTTGTGGTGCAGTAAATTAATTCCCTGTGGATCAGGGAGACAGGGAATGAAGCTGTTCCCAGCCCTGAGCTGGTTCTCGGTGTTCCACAGGTGCCTGAGCTGTTCATCCCACAAATCCTCACACCCTGAGAGCCACACACAGCTTTTTCTAGAATTCCTGACAATTTCCTGACTATAAACTCTGCTCCACAGTGGAAAACTGGGATCGGGCTCGATAATCCTTGTGGATCCTTTCCAGCTCAGGATATTCTGTTATCATTTTGTTCTTGCTCTTCAGTGTCAGATCAGCAGTTTGACAGTTTGTTTCTGAATTCGTGTCTCACCTGTTAATTAGATATGCAAATCTGGCACTAATAACCCCAGCACAGCAATATCAAAGCCAGGGGATTTTAACCTTGCTCAAAATTTATCCAAACTTCCTTCACTGCTGCTGAGCTCTGCTGTTGGGCACTCCTCCTGCGGGGGTGGAATTCCAGGGAATGCTGGTGAATTCCTTGTTTGTCTCTCTTGTTTTGAGCAGCCAGAGAGGGAGAGGATGAGCAGAGAGAGCTGAGGCAGGTCTGAGAGCACTTGTCCCAGCACTTGGAGGTGCCTGACACACCTGGGAGGAACCTGGGAGTCAGGGCAGGAGAGGGAATCCAACCGAGGGCGGCTGCCAGGTTGTCCAGAAGGGAATATCCAGTGTCAGCGTTCCACCCAGAAATCCCAGATTCTGTGGGAAGCAGGAATGGCTTTATTTGACGTTAAGGTTTCGCTTCCAACCTGCCAAGCTCAGCTCTTTTTCCAGGTGTGTGGATTTTCACCTCATCAGGTATTAACTGGTGAAAAGCAAACACAAAACACACGCAGGGCCTGAGATGGGTTCATTCTGCAGCATTGCTGCTTCTAATTAACCAGCCACGACTAGCTGGGTGTGAAGCTTTGGAGATTTATTTTTGCTCCTCCAGCAAGGGGGATTAAGGCACTAAAGCTCCATCAGCAAATTGCCCTTGTTGGAGTGGAGAGGAAGGAAGGGGTCTGTGCAATCCCTGCTGGGTGGCAGAGGCTGCAAGGCTGAGGTTGCTTTTTTAATCTGTGTTTAATTAGAGCAGCATTAATGAGAACGGGCTCTGACACTCGCAGGACTCTCCAGAAATCAATGAGGGCTTGGAGGGCTCTTGAAACACACAGGGAGCAGCCACTGCAATTCCAGCACCCCTCTCCTGGCTCTCACAACAATTATCCCATTAAATGTTGCTGTGTTTGAATGATTTGTGTTACCACTGAGATAATTCAGAGTTTTTCTCCTCTGGCATGAACAAATTGGGAAGGTTTTTGTGGAAAACCCCTCCAGGGTCAGCCTCATTCAAAGCAGCAGCGCTTGGTTTGAGTATTCCAAGAGTTTGGTAGTCCCAGGGTCAGATGTGGCCAGGAGGTCCAATCCAAGGGATGGGAAATTCAGTTTTTCCAGCCAGGACGCAGAGCTGAATTCTGTGCACATGAAATACCAGCAAGTTCTGCTCCCTGTTGGGAAGATGCTTCTGTGAGGCGAGCGTGGAGTTAGTTCGGGATGGTTAATTTGCTGGGAATGGGAGAAATAGGGAAAAAGAGCTTTTCCATATCTTTTCTCCCTATATTTTGTTTGTCTTCCTGAGGTAAAATGTCCTGTTGGTGGAATTGCTGTGTCATGTCCTCTGGAAACCTTGGCAGTAAATCACAACCTTCTTCCAAAGGAGCCAAAATAGCAACCCCTGCCTGTAGGTAGGAGCCACCTCTCCCAACACTGAGGAATTCTTTGGAGTTTCCCTGTGTCAGAGTGTCCCATGTTATGATGGGATAGGGGTGTTGACCTGTTCTGGGTGTCTGGGGTTGTTTGCTGGGACATCCAGAGCTCCTGGCCTCTGGGTAGATCTGGAGATGATCCCTTTTTTTTAAACTCCTTGGTAGGGCAAGTTTGCCTTCTCCTTTGTTGATGCACCCATTCCCTGATTGCTGTTTTGGGAAGAGCAATAAAAAGGGAATTGGGAAGTGTTGCCAGGGATGTTGATTATTATAAGTAGCTTTTAATATAGACACGATCGCTCTGGGGCCAAGACCTTTCCAGCAGCCTCGTGTGCCCCCAGGCCTTTCCCTTTCCTGGACTGATTGCCCTGGGTGTTAAGTTTCTCCAGGGATTTGTCCTTGCAGAAATATCTGCAAAGTTTTTCCCTCCGCTTTTTGCCTTCCCCACCTTGCAGGGCACAAAAATCTGCAGTCAATACCTGTCAAGTTGAAATACCCCAAAGCGTTTTCTGCCTGGGACCTTGCCTGTCTCGTGTTGCAGTGGGCAGCTGGAAACTCCTGAGACTTTTGGGAGACACTGTGGCATCCCAGCCACTGGAACATAAAATTGCTGGGGCGTTTTTGCCTTGGTGAGTTGATTTCCCATGGGTTTAATCCACTCTAGTCAGTATAACTTAATTTTTTCTTTATCCTGTGTGGATTGTCACCTGCACTTCATGGGGAGAGAAATGAGTGGCCTTTGCTGTGGGAAGGAGAAGGGAAAGGAGCTGGGGTTGTTCTGGGAGTAATTGTGAGGGAAAATCAACATCATCCAGTGGCAGATGGTAAATATGAGCATCATCTTACAGTGGCAAGAGCCAGGCAGTTTGGAAATGTGAGTTACAGACAGAGTCATGCATGCTAGAACAGTCCACAGTCCTTGTTTTCCTGGCAGGGAAGCAGATGGAGGGAATTTCCCTTCATTTGCCCTTTATTTTCCACAACTTCCCAACCTGCCGTGCTTATCACTGGCTCCTGTGATACCACAAACAGGGATCCCATGGGAATTAAGAGCAAGTTAATGAGTTCAGTCCCTTAAAGGCAGCTACTTCCACACATTTATTGGTGTACATGGAATCACACTGGCAGCAGCACAGGGAATGCTGCAGGAGGTGAAATTAGGGACAAAAGGGACATTGTGCAAGTGTGTGTGACCCCACAGGCAGCACGAATGCAGCCGTGCCAGTACCTCAGGAATTCATTCCTGTGCTCATTCCAGAAATTTCACCTGCAGAGCTGCCGAGGATGTTGGGCTGAGCAAGCTCCTGTCACCCCCAGCCAGCTCCGTGTGGGGCTGGAATTGGATCTTTGTCCACCTCCACTCCGCTATCCTGGGGAAACTGCGGCCCTGCAGGAATCCTTCCCGGGCAGGAATCCTGCCAAGGCTGTTGCATCAGAAGTGGCAGGCCCAGGTTTAGCTGTGTCCAGCTCCATTCCTGCTGTTTGCTCTGGGCACAGCCTCAGCTCTCCCCGTCCTGCCTTTCCCGGAGCTGCTGTTCCGTGCATTTATCGTGGATGTGTTCGGGTGGGATTGAGCCATTTATCTGTCTGCTCGGCAGGCTTTTTTTTTCTGTTGTTGTTGTTTTTTGTTGTTGTTGTTCTCTAGGAATTGTGTCTGGGAAGGAGCTTGGGAGACGACTTCAAAGGGATACAGCCATAAAGTGAGAATTATGGGTGTAAAGTCCTGGGTCTGGTGTCAGATTAATCAGTTTGTCCTTGTTCCTGTGAGGAATGGGGACTTCCCTGGCTGTGCAGGTGAGTGCCAGTGGAGCAGGTTCTGTGAGATGCCTGAAGCCAGCAGGGACTGCAGGACAGAGGAAATACTGCAGCCAGACCTGCTGGTCTGTTTAGAAAACTCGAATTTCCCTTTGTGGTTTGAGTTGCCTTGGGAGGAGGCTGGAGGGACGAAGGGATGAACAGCACCTGGAGAAGCAAAAACCAGGATCTCTCCTGCCAGAGTGATGAGTAATAAATAACTCGAGCTAGATCAGATGTAGGGGAAACTTTTGTTACTGTGAGGTTGGGGAGGCTCTGGCACAGGTTCCCAGAGCAGCTGTGGCTGCCCCTGGATCCCTGGAAGTGTCAGAGGCCAGGCTGGAATGAACTTGGAGCAGCCTGGGATGGTGGAAGCTGTCCTTGCCCTTGGGATTGGAACAAGAAGAGCTTTAATGTTCCTTCCAACCCAAAACAGTCTGGGATTGTATGAAAAGTTACCCCGTGTCCATCTGCCATCCCTTCAGCTTTCTAACACTTATTATCCCAATTATGTAAAGCTTTGGAGAGGGGCTGCTGGCTCAGCCAGGCCGTGGCACGTCAGGTCACGCTGAAATCCTCGTTCCTCGAATGATTCCCCAGCACGGCCCGACGGGTCACTCTGCCTGGCTGCTGTCTGACAGGGGCTGGAGCCTTAGGAAAACACTGCAGGAATTAGGGCAGCACAGCCTGATCTCTGTGTCACTGCCCTGATTTGTGGTGTTTTTCCTGGAGCGATTCAGCCGAGGTGAGGGAGCGCTGCCAGGAGGATCCCGCAGCCCCTGCGTGGCCTGCCTGGGATCAAAGCAATCCCACTTGCTGCCCTAAGAAATCCCAGCCTCCTGAGAAGCTTAGCAGCCACTGGAATCTGTCCTGGAGCTTTATGGAAAAGCTTTCGTCCGGTCTGTTGTCTGTAGGATTCTTCCTGATGGAGGATTCTTGGCCATTCCTGTGTTGGAGGTGTTGCAGCGGAGTAACTGCACTCTGCTCCTTTAGGAAATACAAATATTGTTAGGAAGTGGGAAAAGCAAAGCCATGGGGAATGTGATTGGCAGGGCTCTGACTGATGACCATGGCAGAAACTTCCAGCCTTGTTTACTCTCTGATCCCATTTATAGGGACTCTGTTTATCTGTCACTGATGGGGTTTTGGGGCTGAACAGGGACACTTGGACTGTGTAGGAACCTTTTTATTTTCACCACCACCCTCAAGGGGACTCTGTAAAGAACCAGAGCATGGAAAACAGCCCTTAAAAATCAGTGTTGAAGTGGGGGTGAAGCAGTTATTGTCACAGACACGGGATGCCTAAATGGGGCAGGGAATGTCACTGTCACACCTCTCGGGGCTGTCCTCACCACGGCAGCAGCGTGGTTTTAGATGGGTGAGCTCATCCTTTAAATATCCCTCTGTAAACAAGGGCAGATTTATTTTTAGCATAATCACTGGTCAAAGGGAATCCTGGCTCCAGAGCTCCCTGCCCGTGAGGATCCTCTGGAGGTGCTTTCAGTGGCTGAGTTGGGAGTTTTGCTGGGTGACATTCCCTGTGTCTCCTTGTCCCCTTTAGCACTGTAGGGTCACTTGGTTAAGCTGTGTTTTGTCTGCCCGTGTCCCTTTGCCTGTCCCCGGAGGCAGACGCGTCCCAGTGTCCCCGGTGGTGACAGAGCAGTGACCCCACAGGCACAGGGCTGCTCCAGGGGCTGGGAACCCTCCAGGCCTGTCCCTGTCCCGTATCTCCTGGAGGGGCCTGGCACAGGGACAGCGGTGTGGCACATCTGCCACCACAGTCACTCCCCCCTGCTCCTGGGTCCAGTCCTGCGGGCCCAGCACGGCTCTGCCTCCCCAGAAACCAGCTCAGGGTCATTTCAGCTCACCCACACTCCCAAAGGGGCTCAAGGGCACGATACAAAATCCATCTCTGATCCTTGGGTACTGCTGGCTGTTGCTCCTGAGGGATGGATGGGATCGTGTGCTTTCTTTCCTTCCTGACACATCCAGCCCTCACTTCTCCACACTCGTGTTGGAATGGCAGCGGATCCTGCAGGTGGGAGGGCGGGGGAAGGAGCCAGTGATCCTGAAAGCCATTGGATCCTGGGACAGTGGCTCAGGCTGGCCCTGGATCCCTGGCAGTGTCCAGGGCCAGCTTGAATGGGGCTTGGAGCAGCCTGGGATAGTGGAATCCCAGAATCACCGGGTTGGAAGAGACCTTCAAGATCATCGAGTTCAGCCCTAACACCTCAGCTGAACCCTGGCACCGAGTGCCACCTCCAGTCCTTTTTTAAGCAGGAAGGTGACCCTTCATGGCAGGGGTGGAACTGGATCTGTAAGATCCTTCCAACCCCACCCACTGCGGGATCAGATGCTCTGGGCTCTGGACTGGGCGTGCAGGTCCAGCTCACAGCCTCAGGAGAGGGGCTGGGCTGTTTTGGGGAGCAGCTGTTTGGCTCTGAGCAAGAGCTCCTGTGAAATGGAGCTGCAGGCTCTGGGAAGGAGTTTTGCATGAGGGCAGAGGCAGCTGGGAAAGGATCCTGCAGGGAAAAGCCTCCAGCTCCAGGAGGAGGTTTGGGATCTGCTCTTCCCTGAGCTGCTGGTGTTTATCTGGCACTGATGGGGCTTTGGGGCTGAACATGGACACTTGGACCGTGTAGGAAACTTTGGCCTGTTTGTTTTCACCACCACCCTCCAGGGGACTGTACAGAAGCAGAGCAGGGAAAACAGCCCCTAGAAATCACCCTGTGCTGGTGAGCACTCGGGGCTGGGGCCGGCCAGGGGACGGCCAGGGGTCACGGGGCTGGAGGGAGGGCATCCAGCACGTGGGCACTGTCACCCTCAGTGTGACATCTGCCTGTGCCCATAACAAGCAGCAGGCTCTGGGGAGGGAGCAGGGCACCAAAATAGTCAATGGTTTGTGCGGGCAGCAGAGCCTGGCCATTATTTGCCGTTATTTGCTGTTTTTTGCTCTGCAGCAGGTGAAGCTCAGCCAGGAGCAGAGGCTTTAATCAAGGCCTGGTTCAGTGCCCTGCCTGGCAGGAATGTCACACTGCTGGGGGCAGCATACGGAGGAGAATGGGGGAGGAATGTGGCAAAAAAATCGCAGGAATTAGACCCCAGTAGTCGCATTAACCACAGGGCAGCTTGTGGGCGGTGGGTGCTTCTCAGCAAACAAATACTGCTGGGGAGAGGCAGTGCCACGCTGGGGGTCCTGTCCTCCTCCCCCAGGGAGCCCTGGCACTGCCCCACAGCTGTCCCTGTGCCTGCTGGCCGAGCAGGGTTTGGGTGTCCCGGCTGCCCCGTGCCCCGCGGTGCTGTTTGTCCGCAGCCCGGCGCGGTGTCCCCTCGGCAGGCTCGTGGTGCTGTGCCCCAGAGCCTCTGTTACAGAATCGCCACAGATCGGCCTGGAGGCTCGGCCTGGCGTCCCTGAGGGGTTTCCACACAACAGCAGCGCTCCTTTGGGTTGGTGGGATGGGCACTGTGGCCAGGCGCTTTTGTGCTGAGGGGTGCAGCCAGTCCTTTTATTTACAAGCCCTCAGGAGTGTTTTCCAATGGAGCAGAGCCGTTCCATGTCCCGAGGACCACAGGCTTTGTTGCCAAAATAAAGGGTAGAATTGAGAAGTGTGAGGCTGCAGAGCTCTCAAAGTTTCTCTTCCGGGAGGAGGCTCTGGTTGGTTGTTACAGCAAAAAGGAATCACAGAATGCTTTGAGTGGGAGAGGCCTTGGAGATCCTCTCAGTCTACCCCCTTCCATGGGCAGGGACACCTTCCACTATCCCAGGCTGCTCCAAGACCCATCCAAGCTGACCTTGGACACTCCCAGGGATCCAGGGGCAGCCACAGCTGCTCTGGGCACCCTGTGCCAGGGCCTGCCCACCCTCCCAGGGAGGAATTCCTTCCATATATCCCACCTAAGGATTCCTTGTGATTTTTGGTGCATTTGGCACGTCTCCCTGGGTGCTGACCTTGTCCCTGTGTGTCCCCTCAGTGCTGCTCACAGCTGTGAACTGCTACAGTGTCAAAGCTGCCACCCGTGTGCAGGACGCCTTTGCTGCGGCCAAGCTGCTGGCGCTGGCTCTCATCATCATCCTGGGCTTCGTGCAGCTGGCAAAGGGTGAGTTCTGCTCCTCCTCCTCCTTTTGGGGCTGCGCAGGTGAAGCAGGGTGAGGGGCGAAGCTCAGCAGTGCAACCCCGGGTGTTGCAGAGCTTTGCAAACCTCCCCGTTCTCTCAGGTGCTTGGGGGATGTTTCCAGCTTTGCCAAGGGCGGAGGTTTTGCGTTTTATTGGTGGGATTTTATGTTTTATATCGCTGCCAGGCTTGATTTCGTGCTCCTGAAACCACTTAAAGTCTTTCCCACTTGCACAGAGGCTGTGGCTTCTCCCTTTGGGATTTGCAGGGAGTGAAAACGTTGGTGCTGCTGCGCTGGGCAATCTCTTTGTAACGTGTGGCCTTTTGCTCACAGAGAATTATCTGCATGTGCAAACCACTCCCAGGCATCTTAATCCTTCCACAAACTCCCCCTGCACATTTCCCTTCATCCTGTTCCAGGTGTGCGGTGGCTCAGGCCAGCTCTGGGTCACCCAGGGACACAGAGCCCACGAGGGATTGGAGCTCTCAGCTGGCACCTGGAAAAGGAGATAAAAATGGCAAGATAAAGCAAATTTTCTGGGGCTTCTGCTGGTTTGCTTCATGCACCCATAAAATCCTCTCAAAGCAGGGAGATGGTTTGCTCCAAACCCATCTGAGTTTGTTCCAAACCCGATTAATTCACAGTTAAACCAAAGTGTGGCTTTTCTGTGCAAGTTTTGTGGGAATAAATGTTTCTTGGGGGGAGCAGTCCCACCCTTATTTGCTAGAAGGGGATCAGATCTCCAGGGAATCCTGTCCCTGCGGAGGGGGTGGGTCTGTGTGTGCTCGTGGGTCTCTAATTCCTGTCTCAGCTCTGGGAGCCACTGCTGTCTTTGCAGAATTTCTTGCTTTGTCAGAGGTTTTATTTTCTTCCAGCTCAGTGCAGACACTCAACAGGGACATTGTTCGAGGCTTATCACAAAATACACCTCCTCCCTCTGCCCAGCTCCCCAGCCTGCTCTGCTGAACCTTTTGATTCTCTCCCAGGAGGAAAAGGATAAGTCACGATAAATCTCTTTTAGTTGGTTAACATTTTACCATGAAGATCTTTACAACTGGGCTTTGCTTGCAGATAGAATCTTAATTTACAGCTTCAGAATGTGCTCATCTTTTGGCCTTTTTGGGGAGGCTGAGCCACTTTTCTGCCCTGCTTCCTCAGGTGGAAATCCATGAGTTTTCCCTTCTGGCTCTAACCAAGAAGGGATTTCTGCCTTGTTCAATAAATCCCCCTTCCCCTCCTGTGTCCCAGGAGTTGTTTCACTTCCTTTGAAGTTTGCTGCAGTTTCAGGTGGTTTTGGCTGTGCACACCTTGCAGGGCAGAGAATTCCACATGGTTTATTTTCCTGCTGAACCTTTTTATTTATTTCTGTTATTTCCAGGGTGTAATCTGGGGGTTTTACACACCAATACCAAATCCAGGACTTTTCAAATCACACATCTCCAGCCCCACAAAGGCTTTTAAGAGTTTCATTTTTGGATTAATAAAATAATTTTATTCTCCCTGCCACCTGGCAGGGAGATCAGAGGCAATTCCTGGAAGGTGACACCTGTCAGCAAAGACTTCTCCCTGTCTGAGCACCCAGCACTGAGCCCAGACTGGATCACAGTGGGATCCTGGGGATCCACAGCAGATCCTGGTTCACACTTTGGCCCAAGTGACCCATTCCTGCTTGTCCAGCATCCCACAGCTGGGATTCTGCCTGGGCTCCAGCACGGATTTTATTAATCTCCTTAGGGAATTTCCAAGCTCTCTGCTGAGTCCTTAAGAATGTGCAAGCTCCTTTCCTGCCCCCCCTCAGCTCCCACCTGCAGTTTGCACCTTGCTTCATTTTCCTTTCAATCATTCCAGGTGACTCCGTGCTTCTAGCAGGGATACAGCGAGAAACTCTTTTTTTCCCTTCATTTTTTTTATTCAAGGAAAGCACAAGAATTCCAATTTTTGGTGACAATGGGAGAGCACTGCCCTGTCCTGCAGCTTTGTCCCACACAGAGCCACATTTCCACACCCTGTGTTGTTTTTTTTTGGCCAAAGGGGACGGGTGAATCCATCCTGGCAGCTGTTTTGGGGCAGATCTGCACCCTCCTGCTTGGTCTGGGGCTGCTCTTGCAGGGGCATTGGGGTTGTGTATTCCCAGGATGTTCTGGACAATGAACTGGTTTTACTGGTTCCTGTCCCTCTGCTGGTTTGTGTTCCCAGTACCCATAAACAGTCCAGAGGGGCAGCACCACATTCTTTGCTCATATGTGGAAATTTCTGTGATTTCACAGAAATCTCTCTGCATTGACCTCCCACTTTCAGCTTTTGGGTTTTTCTCATTTAATTAAATGTAATTTAATTTAATTTTTATTTTATTCATTATTTATTATTTATTATTTATTATTATTTATTATTTATTGTTATTTTTAATTTTAATTTTATTTATTTTGTTTATTTTATNTGCCAGGTGGCAGGGAGAATAAAATTATTTTATTAATCCAAAAATGAAACTTTTAAAAGCCTTTGTGGGGCTGGAGATGTGTGATTTGAAAAGTCCTGGATTTGGTATTGGTGTGTAAAACCCCCAGATTACACCCTGGAAATAACAGAAATAAATTAATTAAATATAAATAATAAAGAACTTATTTAAATAACTTACTTAATAGAAATAACTTACTTAAATAATAGAAATAACTTAAAACATAGAGAGGATCAGAGTTTTTTCATTCCAGTATTATGAAATCAGGATTTGTTTTGGTTCTCTTATCTTTACCAGCTCTCTCAATTTGCTTTCTGTCCAGCTGGGTGTGTTCTGGCCCTATTCCTCAGCTGAGGAGTGCGACTGTGCCTCATGGGGAGGGTTTGTTCAGCAGGTCTGAGGGACATTTTTGCCCTGGATGTGACACAGAGGTCTGTGGCTGGGACCTCTCCATACCTGCACCTTAAAACCTTCCCTTAAAAACTGACTGAGGTGTGAAAGGGTCAAAAAATCTGGGTCTTTCTTAAGGACACCCTCATGCTTTTTATGGGTGAGGAAGTTCAGGAAAGGTTTTGATGTCAGAAAACTAGAAAGAAGCCTATCACAGACATGTTTGACATCTATTTTTTTTCCTGTGGCTGATGCCTCAGGGTTTCTGGGATGTTTCTCTGCCCTCAGGCAGCTGGAGCAGGGATGCAGCTTCAGCCCTTGCTGTGATCCCTCACCAGCAGCTCTGCTTAAAAACCTGGAACTGGGCCTTTGGGACTTAGAGAAATAGAATTTAACACTGATTTTATTGAATTGCTTTTATTGGATTTATCGTGCCTTTAATTTATTGTCCCTTTTCTTTTTCCTGGCTGTAAAATTCCTGGTCTGTGGTGCCTCCAGGAGCTGTTTGGTGGCAGCAGCATTTTTCTCCCTTGGGCTGTCAGGGATGCAGAGCTGCATCTGCCAGAGCAGCACGGGGTCGATTAAGGACAGAGCAGGCAGGTTTAACTCCAGAGTTTAACTCCCAGCTTAGGCTGGGCAGGAGGTTTGGGTTTAATTTGGGTGGTTTTTTTGGGGGTTTTTTTGTGTTTGTTTGTTTTGTTTTGTTTTGTTTTTTGGTTTTGGTGTTTTTTTGTAGAATCATGGAATTGTTTGGGTGGGAAGGGACCTCAAAGCTCCTCCAGTCCCACCCACCTCTGCCATGGGCAGGGACACCTTCCCCTGTCCCAGAGTGCTCCAAGCCTGGGAGGAAAGGAAGAGAGAGTCAATTTTCCTTCCCTCTCTCTCATTCACGGGATTCTTCACCAAAAACAAAGGCAGGGGAAAAAATGTGCACTGGGAACTACCAAAATAACCCCCAGGGAGAAACACAGAGGCCAAAGGGGCCTTTTCCAGCAAAAGGGATTTGATAAATGAAAGCAGCACCCAGATGGTTGNCCCACAGGAAAGAACATTTCCCTCTCAGCAGCTGTTTCCCATCACTCCTTCCCTGCCCTTTCCAAAGGAGGAGTCTGGAAATTGGTTTTCTCCTGAGCCTTTCAAGTGCTTGGAGGTTGAGTCAGGGGAACTGAGCTGCTTGGGATGAAATTATTTTATTAATCCAAAAATGAAACTTTTAAAAGCCTTTGTGGGGCTGGAGATGTGTGATTTGAAAAGTCCTGGATTTGGTATTGGTGTGTAAAACCCCCAGATTACACCCTGGAAATAACAGAAATAAATAAAAAGGTTCAGCAGGAAAATAAACCATGTGGAATTCTCTGCCCTGCAAGGTGTGCACAGCCAAAACCACCTGAAACTGCAGCAAACTTCAAAGGAAGTGAAACAACTCCTGGGACACAGGAGGGGAAGGGGGATTTATTGAACAAGGCAGAAATCCCTTCTTGGTTAGAGCCAGAAGGGAAAACTCATGGATTTCCACCTGAGGAAGCAGGGCAGAAAAGTGGCTCAGCCTCCCCAAAAAGGCCAAAAGATGAGCACATTCTGAAGCTGTAAATTAAGATTCTATCTGCAAGCAAAGCCCAGTTGTAAAGATCTTCATGGTAAAATGTTAACCAACTAAAAGAGATTTATCGTGACTTATCCTTTTCCTCCTGGNTGTCCCTTTTCTTTTTCCTGGCTGTAAAATTCCTGGTCTGTGGTGCCTCCAGGAGCTGTTTGGTGGCAGCAGCATTTTTCTCCCTTGGGCTGTCAGGGATGCAGAGCTGCATCTGCCAGAGCAGCACGGGGTCGATTAAGGACAGAGCAGGCAGGTTTAACTCCAGAGTTTAACTCCCAGCTTAGGCTGGGCAGGAGGTTTGGGTTTAATTTGGGTGTTTTTTTTGGTGGTTTTTTTGTGTTTGTTTGTTTTGTTTTGTTTTGTTTTTTGGTTTTGGTGGTTTTTTGTAGAATCATGGAATTGTTTGGGTGGGAAGGGACCTCAAAGCTCCTCCAGTCCCACCCACCTCTGCCATGGGCAGGGACACCTTCCCCTGTCCCAGAGTGCTCCAAGCCTGGGAGGAAAGGAAGAGAGAGTCAATTTTCCTTCCCTCTCTCTCATTCACGGGATTCTTCACCAAAAACAAAGGCAGGGGAAAAAATGTGCACTGGGAACTACCAAAATAACCCCCAGGGAGAAACACAGAGGCCAAAGGGGCCTTTTCCAGCAAAAGGGATTTGATAAATGAAAGCAGCACCCAGATGGTTGAGCCCCGCAGTGCCAGATGTTTCCTTGCACCTGGAGTACTAAAAATGGCATTTTAAGGGCCAAGCTCTGCTCACTGAAGGCCTCAATCTTCCTTGTGGTACTTTCAGAACCTTCCCAGCAGAGTTCAGGGTTCCCAGCCACAACATCACCTTTGAGCAGCTTTTTACAGACAGTACTGGGGTGGGGGTGGCAGAGCTGGCTGGGATTGTGCACAATCCCAGCTGTGGCTGCCCCTGGCAGCGCCCAAGGCCAGGTTGGACAGGGCTGGGAGCAGCCTGGGAATGGTGGAAGGTGTCCCTGCCCGTGGCAGGGGTGGATGGGATGAAGTTTGAGGTCCCTTCCCACCCAAACCATTGCAGGATTCCACGGTCACATCCGAGGCTCCTGGTCACAGCCTGGGACTCGAGGCTGGAGCTGCGGGAGGAGCCCGGAGCCCAGAGCTGGGGGACGTTGCCCACGGAGCATCACCCCTCCCCGAGGGCACAGAAGGATTGCAGGGACAGCGCTCCCTGCTGCTGCCCGTGCCCCTGGCGTCCCAAACGCCGCCACCTGCAGCGCTTTTCCAGCGGGAGCTTTGCGGGGAGGCTCCTTCCTCATCCTCCTGCCCCAGGGAAGCAGGGACAGCTGCCACTGCCCCTCTAAATCACAGCAGCCTCCTGCTGCAGATCAGCCAGGTGCCAAAGGCTTCTTTTCCTGCCTCGGTCCCCCGAGTTCTCCCTGGTTTTCCCAGGAAAAGGCTCAGCAGCCGGGCGCATCTCCTCCTTTGGAACGCACAGCCCGGGCCGAGGGCTTCTCTCCCGGCCGTGTTCCCTCTCCTCTGTCGGGGCAAGCTGAAAACGCGTAATTATCCTGCAGTGCTTTGTGCAGGAGGAGATTGCTGTGCTCTTCAAACCAGACTAGACACGACTGGGGAGCAAATGAACATTTTTGAAGGAAGGGCCCGAACACGCCGGGTCCCTCCCGCAGCAGGGCCCCGGCTGGCCCGGCACAATTACCGCAGTCTTGGCAGCTGGAGGAGCAGCAAATGGGCTTTGTGTCACAGCTCGTTACCTTAATTTGGTTAATTGTAGAGCAGAGTGCCGTGGAACAGCCGGTTCAAACCAGGCTGGGGCTCTCCGGGGTGCAGGGCAGGGCAGTGCCTGGAGCCCGGCATGCCCCAAGGCCGTGCTTGGCAGCCTCACCCGCACGTTTGTAACCCTTGATTCCATCCAAAGGCTGCAGATCCAAAAGCCTGGCGGCTGGAATTGTCCAGGCTTGAAGGATGGAGTGTCTGGGAGGTTCTGTAGATGGTTCAGCACACCCCGGCCTGGTTGACAAGGTGGGGTTGGATCAAAGGTTCAAATTAAGATCAAACCTAAATAATTCCAGGATTTTTTATGAGGGGATGAGGGGTAAGTGGCTTTTAACTGGAAGGGGGCAGGTTTAGATTAGATACAAGGAAGAATTTTTTTATGCTGAGGATGGTGAGACATGGGCGCTCCTCTGGTTATTTAATTTTTGTCCTGACGTGTTGCTAAATCCATTTTACCCTGGGGCACAGAAATGAGAAATTGAACAGCTCACTGGGAGGTTTTGGGGAGCTCCAGCTCTCCAGAGGTGAGGTGGGAAGGGCAGTGAGGTGTTGGCTGCCTCAGGAGAAGGAACATTTGGCCTGAGAGGGTTTTGCCTGTGCCAGACAGAAGGAGGATTTTGGAAGAGCTGGTGTGCAGCTGTGGACAAGAAATGGAGTGGTGCTTGTGCTGCTCCCAGGTGGGAGCATCCTCCTGGGTGGTGAAGGTGACGATCCATGGATCAGGGTGGGAGCATGGAGAGCCTGAAACCTTTGAGAAGAGATATCCTGAGGGGTGTTTGAAATGCTGGAGAGCCTCCTGCTCTCCCTGTCCATGGTGTGCTGTTGCAGTAGCTAATTACAGGCACTGTGAACAAAACGTGTCTCTCATTCCCGTAACAAAAGGCCTGCAAAGAACCAGACTGGTAATTATTCAGGAAGGGCAGGAGATGAGGTGGGGAAAGCTGAGCCCGAGGGTGCAGTGGAATGTGATCTCCTGCTCAGCCCTTTGATTCACCTGGGCTAAACTGGGAATCTGTGCAGAACCTGCAAGGCAGGAACTGAGGTTAAACTCAGCCTTTTATCAGTCTCTGCATTTCCTGGCTCTCCTGTTGCATTCGGATTTGCTTTTAAAAAGGTTTGGTGCATTTTGCTGAGGAGGATCACGGGCTCCAGGGCATCAAATACATCCCAAGGGAGATGCAGGGAAGACTTTCCTGGTGCAAGGAGCTGCTGGGAGAGAGGTGACTCCACCAGAGAACAGCTGGGATTGGGATCTGGGCAGGAGGAGCCTTGCACCCCTTGGTTTCCCACTCTGGATGGACTCCCAGACTGTGGATGAGCCTGCAGCTCACACCCACAGCATCCCCCTGCACATGAGATGGCTCTAGCCAGGGAAAGGCAGAGGGATGCTGGTTCCCTGGGCAGCCTGGGGAGCAGAGAGCATTTCCCATGCTGTGACAGGGAATATCTTTCTCCCCTGGCCAGGACTCATCAGGAGCAGGAGGGAGAAAGGAGAAGGGAGCAATGCCCAGGGTGGAAAGGATCAGGATAGAGCTGAAGGGTCAGGGAAGGAGGAGGAAAGAGGAGATGGAGCTCTCCCCCCACACAGGGCAGCTCCACCTCACTGGCAGAGGTTTGGAGCAGCTCCAGGAGTGACAGATTCTCCAGGAGGCCGATGGTGGAAGAATCCTTCCTTCCCAGCACTGGGGAGATGAGTGGGAGCTGTTCCAGGGCTGGTGCATCCACGTTTGTCACCCAGCCTCTGCAGCGGTGGCACAGGGGAGGGAGAATTTCCAGAGTGAGGCAGAAGAGAGGCCATCCAGAGGGAAAATTCCTGCTGTTGGAGCATCCCTGAGCTTTCCCAGCAGCACCTCCTGGGTGCCCTGGGCCGAGGGATGAAGGGTTAAGCTGCAGGCCCTGCTGACTGCCTTGTGATGCAGTTGCTGGGGTGATTAGGAGAGCTCTGGGCCCTAAGAGGAGTCACATGGGGGCTCCCTGGGTGCAGAGGTGCCCCTCCGGATCCCACCACGTCCCCTGCACTCCGTCTGGGAGCGTGGCTCTGCCATCCCTGTCGCACAGCCAGCCCCTGCATCAAAGACAGGGAACAAAACAACTGCGGAGCATTTGAAAGCAAAATAAATAAACCCGGGGCTGCTCGGGGAGAGCTGGGACCAGAGGCACAATCAAATCTTCTATTTCTGGCATTTTCTTTCAAAAGCAGATCCACAACAGGAACTTTTGATCATCAGCCCCTAAAGAAGGTGACTTCTGATATCTAAACCCCCAGAACCTGACTTCCCTCAATCAAAGGGATTGCCACAGGCCTCTGCTTTATCAGGTGGCTGGTGGGACTGGAGGAAATCCTGGGTTTCTGGGGGTTTGGGTGGCTGGTGGAAGTGCAGGAAATCCTGGGGCTTTATCGAAGGCCAGCAGCCTCGAGTTGAGAGGACAACGTGACAATCTCTGTTTGCAAAGCATCTTCCAGCAGGAAGGTCCCCGGGATGTCTCTGGGACATCACCTTGGTGACAGCACGTCGCAGCGTGAGAAAGTTTGGAGGAGTCGGTCTTGGCTTGAGATGAGTTTTTGGGGTCATCATTTGGGGATGAACCCAGCTGGATTGATCCCTGGAAAACCGGAGGGAAAACGTGCCCGTGCTCAGCATAACCCAAAAAGCAGCAGGGTGATAATTAAGATAATTTAATCCTAAGAGCAGCTCTGGTTTCTCTGGAGGCCTTTGGGGTTCGGAGCCCGTGGCACTGAGCGGGGTTTGTGTCCTGCAGGTGATGTGGAAAACCTGACCCCTGAGAAATCCTTCGAGGGCACCAAGGTGGGCGTTGGGAACATCGTGCTGGCTCTGTACAGCGGCCTCTTTGCCTATGGAGGATGGTAAGGCCCAGCCTCTCTTCCTTCCACAGTCACCTCAAGTCCAATTCCAGTTCCAAGCTGAAGCTCCCGCAGGGCTCCTTTGTCAGTCCTTTGAGCACCTGCTGCTCGGTTTGCTCTGCGGACAGGCCACTTGCAGCCATCCTCATCATGGAATGGTTTGGGTTGGGAGGGACCTTCGAGAGCATCCAATGGGCAGGGACACCTCCCACTGGCCCAGGTTGCTCCAAGCCCTGTCCAGCCCGGCCTTGGACATCAGCCATCCTAAGTTTTCCCACAGGATCAGTCCCTGTGCCCCTCCTGGCATTGTAGATGAGTTAAACTGAAGGGGTTCATTTATGCCATGGACTAACCAGAATTAACCCCTGTCCTTTTGAAATTACAGGAATTACTTGAATTTTGTGACAGAAGAAATGATAAATCCCTACAGGTAGGTGTGAATGCTGGCATGGCTTCCCTGGGGGAAAAGCTGCTGTTTTGGGGAGGCCCCTTCCTCATGTGTTTAACAGAGGAGGAAGCCAAGGTCTTTATCTGGAAAAAGAGAAAACAAGATGAATTAATGACCTTCTACCTCCCTGGAATCAGGGAAAGGGAACAATAATCCCTGCAGGAGCAGGGCTGTTGTTTTCCCTGCTCTCCCGTGCCGTTATCAGCGCTGGGAGAAATCTCTGCTTCCTTGGCCTGACACCTCTGTGAGTTATGGGCCCGGAAAGAGCACTCAGGGCTTTATTGCTGCCTTGGTTCAACTCCCACTGAGCATTTGTGCTGCTCTCCGTGCGTTTGTCCCGTGCTCTTCCCATCCTGTTGAGCAAGAGCTGCTTCCTGCTCTGCCCGTGCCTCTTGGGGTTATTTGGGGCCCTCAGCAGAGCAGGACAGCGCTGAGAAATCTCTTCTGCTCCTGGGAAGGTGCCTGGGAGCTGCTGGAGCTGAGGCTCGGGGGCACTTGTGCAAGAGCCCATCCTGGCTGACCCTGGCGGTGCTTTGTGCCTGCTGGGAAGCACAGGGCTGGATCCGCCCCTTCCCAGAGAAACAGCAAAAGGGGGGCTGCATTTTGCAATTATTTTCATGTCTGCTGGGTGCAGTTGTGGTATTTGACTCTGCTCCTGCAGCTTGTAGCTCCTCTGGAGCAATTAGAGTGGCACCAAGCAGGGTTTCCTTCTGCGCTTTCCGTTCGCAAATGAAGTTAAACTGTTGGGAAAGGCAAATTTGTACCAAATTGTTCACAGACCCACTTAGGTGAATTGGCTGTTCACAGACCCACTTAGGCTGTGCCTGAACTCCTTTTCTTTGAGTTCCCTCAGCCCAGACAGCTGAGTTTGAGCCTGAAACTGCCCAGTGCACCCCTTGAGGTTCCCACCTCTCCCAGGATTGCCCCCAGCACAAGGGAGCTCCTTTACCCAGAGAGAATCCCCGTGCTGGTGCCACTGGGTATATTTAATGAATTGCCTTTGTGGTGATCTTGGATTCCTGCTTGCCCAGGCAGCCAGGGCTTCTCCACGCAAAAAAAATCCCTTCTGCCATCATCCTTCCCTCTCCAGCTGCAGCCTCCAGGCTGCTCAGGGAGCCACGGAGCCCTTAAGGCTGGAAAAGACCTTTTTTAAGACCGTGAACCAGCACCATATTCACCACTAACCATGGCCTCAAGTGCCACATCCACGTGTTTTTTGAGGGGTGGGGGCTGCCCCACTCCTTGGGCAGCCCGTTGCCTTGTGGGTGTCCCCTCTCCCCTGGGAGCAGGGTGTGCCTGGGACGCTGGACCCCGGAGCAGAGCGCCTCAAGCAAAGCGAGCGCGCCGGGCCGGCGATCCCTGGGATCGGCAGCTCCCTCCTCCGAGCTGCTCCAGGACAATGGATGTTTTTTTCCTAGAAACCTGCCCCTGGCTATCATCATCTCCCTGCCTGTCGTCACTCTGGTGTATGTGCTGACCAACTTGGCTTACTTCACCACGCTGAGCACCGAGCAGATGCTGACGTCCGAGGCCGTGGCCGTGGTAAGATCCCTGCTGCTCCAGCCTGACTCATCCCAGGGCAGGTGGAATCAGCCTTGCAATCACTGCACACATCTCCTGCTTTGTTCCAGGCTGGTCAGGGCTGCCTGCAGAAGCCCTGATGTTGAGCAGGAGGTAAAGAAAGGGCAGCCGTGACGGGAGCAGGGGAGAGCAGCGTGATCCCGAGGGGATTGTCCTGGGCAGCAGTGAGGTGGCACTCAGTGCTGCCCTTCATTGTGAGCTAGGGAAGGTTGCTGCTGGCCTTGTGACTGCCCATCAGTTACCAGAGCTTGATATTTATGGGGAAAGGTCACCCAGTCAACACTGAACTGGATTGTTCTCTCTCCGTGTCTCCCTCGTTTCAATTAAGAGAGAAAAATAATACTTCTGTTAGTTAAAATGCCAGTGTGGTCAGGAGCCCTGAAGGCTTCAGAAGGGAGCAGACCTTGCAGACTGAGCTGACCAGGATTGTTCAGGGCTCCAGGGGGAACCTCCCTGGCCAGGATGAGCTGAGCCCCTCAGGTTGGGACCTCGCTCCATCCTTGGGGTTGGGACCGAGGCCCTGCTCCAGCCACAGCCTGTGCTGCAGGGAATCCTGGAACGGTTTGGGTGGGAAGGGACCTGAAAGCTCATCCCATTCCATGGGCAGGGACACCTCCCACTGTCCCAGGTTCTCCAAGTCCCATCCAGCCTGGCCTGGAACAGCAGGGGCTGGGAATCAATCCCGTATTGTTGGTGCAAACCTGCAGTGGAGCAGCACAGGCTGAGCCTGCGACAGAAAGCTGCAGGGCCAGGTCCCTGCGTGTCCCCAGGGCCGTGTCCCAGCCCCTGACTCAGCACTTGGCAGGAGCTGCTGTCTGAGTTTCCTCACAGTTTCCGTTTGCTCTTGAACTTTCCAATAGCTGGTGGATAAATGTCGTGTCCTGGCCCCGAGGGAAGGGCTGGCTGCTGATGGATTTTAGCAATTCCACAGTCTGCTTTTTCAGGAAAGGGGAGCAGCACATGGGAATATGAGAAACTCTGTCACAGCTTCAGAACTGAGCTGTGGCATTCATTGAGATTTCTCCAAATATTCTTCGTAGGCAGCTCTGAGTTCTCTTGGACATTGTGAGTGTGAAATGTCTCTCGTTGTTCCCCCATTTAGGATTTTGGGAACTACCACCTCGGTGTCATGTCCTGGATCATCCCTGTCTTTGTTGGGCTCTCGTGCTTTGGATCTGTCAATGGCTCTCTTTTCACTTCTTCCCGGTAGGTTCCTTGCTCAATGCTGTGGGTTTTGTTTACAAGCTGTGCTCAGTTCCTCTTCCTTTGGAGTTCTCCTCCAGAGAGTGGCTGTGGGCAGACACAAAGTCTGGAGGGCCCGGAGGCCGTGTGGGGAATGCAGGAAGACAAAGTCAGACTTTAAAACCAGAATAAAGGCAACCTTTCAGTGCTCTCAATCTTCTGCTCCTCAGGCAAAGTCCTGGTGAGGTCAATAAACCAGAACCAGACACAGGCTCAGGGCTTGGGGCTGCTGAGAAAGTGGCTTTAATGAAAAGCAGAAAGTTGGGAAACTTCAGGGATGAGAATCCCTCGGGAAGGGGAGAAAGGCTGGGCGGGAGCAGCACTGAGGTGGTTCCAGCTCTGACACATCCCAGGGTTGCCTGAGGAGTCACTTAACTGCTGTCCCTGGAGAGCAGGATAGAAATCCATCCTTCCTGCATTCCTTGGCCATCTCCAGCCTCCCTGGGGAGGCAGGGACTGCTGCTGCTGTGCTGCTGCTGCAGTCCAGGTGCTGCAGTCCTGGGTGCTGCAGTGCTGCTGCTGCAGTGCTGTTGCGGGGCCGGCAGGCCTGAGCTCGGGCTGGCCCCACTTGTTCTGTGCTGGACACGGAGCCCTGCAGGGCTGTGACTGTGTCCCCTCTCTGTGTCCCCTGCCAGGCTGTTCTTCGTGGGATCCCGAGAGGGGCACCTGCCTTCCATCCTGTCCATGATCCACCCCCGGCTGCTCACCCCCGTGCCGTCCCTCGTGTTCACGGTGAGCCCCGGGGCCGGGCTGGGGCACGGATCAGGGCTGGGATCCCACTGGAATGGAGCCACAGCCATTCCTGCATGTGCCCACAGGAGATGGGCCCTTCCCATCGTGTCCTCTTTGTCCACTTCTGTCTTGAATTCTTCCCATCCCTGGAAGTGTCCAAGGCCAGGCTGGACAAGGCTTGGAGGAACCTGGGATAGGGGAAGGTGCCCCTGCCCATGGCAGGAGGTTGGAACTGGAGGTCCTTTAAGCTTTGAGGTCCTTCCAACCCAAACCATTCCATGATCCTATGAAATGGTTCCAGGCACCACTTGAAAATAACCTAAATAAATAAAAAATAGTCAGTGTGATCCCTTTCCTGGCAGGTATTTCCCTTAAATACCCCTGTTTAGTGTTGTACCGTAGGTGGTTTTGCCTGCTCCCTTTCCTAATGACCTTTTCCCTGGATTCAGTGTGTCATGACCCTGCTCTATGCCTTCTCCAACAACATCTTCTCAGTCATCAACTTCTTCAGCTTCTTCAACTGGCTGTGTGTGGCCCTGGCCATCATCGGGATGATGTGGCTGCGCTACAAGAAGCCGGAGCTGGAGAGGCCCATCAAGGTGAGAACGGGGTGGGCACTGCCAGGGGAGCCCTCCCCAGCTCCCTTGCCAGCACCAGGGGAGGCTCGGCCGCTGGTCCTGCATGGAGAAGGGGCTGGGATTGCAGGGAGATGTTGCGTTGGAGCTAAAGGAGGTGTCCCTGCTGCTGAGTCCGTGCAGGAGCACAAAGAGCTGCCTTGGGGACAGCGCAGGGAGGGAGCTCCGGGTGACAGGGACAGGGAGTCGTGGTGGGATTACTCTCCATGAGTACCAGGACAGGTCCCAGGCTGGGGCTCTCAGTGTAACACTCTGTACCCCTGTGGAATTCCCTTAAAATAGTTTCCTGCTGAAGCAGCCGGCCCCGTGCCGAGCTCTGTCCCCGCTGTCCTTGGCCAGCTTGGCAGCCCCGTGTCCCATCTGGGGGCAGGCCAAGATCCTGGCAGCCCCTGGTGCCTCTCCCCCAAAAGCTGTTTTTCCCTCATCCCACGGCACACTCGGGTCCGTGCCAGGCAGCTGCGCCCACAGGGAGACAAATCCACGGGCCTGGACAGGTGCCTCAGCAAAGGGAATCTTTGCTGGCTCTTCCCTTGGGTTTTGGGGTTTTCTTCTCAAAGCTGGGCCGCTCTGGTGGCTTGCCCTGCTTGGAGTCCCCTGGGAAACAGCCCCAGCTTGTGCTGTGCCTCTGCTGGGTTTGGTGGTAATGATTTGGATATGGAATTACGGAATTACAGAACTGAGGTCCAAAAAGGTGCTGAGAAAGGCTCTTGGCCATGGGGGAGCAATAATTCTGTCCCTCCCCAGGCTGGATAAACTGCTGGAAAGCTGCTCCTGGCACATCTCCTAAGCTGTCCTTTGCTCCCTGCTCAGGTGAACATCTGCCTGCCCATCTTCTTCATCCTGGCCTGCCTGTTCCTCATCGCCGTTTCCTTCTGGATGACGCCCAAGGAATGCGGGATCGGCTTTGTCATCATCCTCAGTGGGATCCCCATTTACTTCTTCGGGGTCTGGTGGCAAAACAAGCCCAAGTGGGTTCTCCAAGGCATCTGTGAGTATCTCCAGGGAGGAGCAGCAGCTTTGGTTCCCAACAAGTTTCCCAGTGCTTTGCTGCAGCTGGCAGCACTGGCTCTCCTCCCTCTGGAGGAGCTTCCAAAATCCTGGCTCTGCTCCATTCTTTCATGGGAACAGGTTTATCCTGATGATTGCCATGTGTGCCAAGCACCCTAGATGCATCCTGATTTGCAGTAATGGCAAACTTCAGGACCAATACCATGTTTTTGGGGGGTTTTCATCCTGGCAAAGAGGTTGTTAGCAGCAGAGCAGAATTCCCTGCTGCTGGAAGAGCCCGAGGCCAAGCCTTTGCTCAGCAAAGAATCCCTTCCCAGTGATGTAGGAAGGATTGAGCACAGCTTGCCTCAGTTTGACAGCTGAAAATCCACAATTAATCCCAATCCATGGCTTAGGCAGTGCTAACATTTGGGATCCAGGCAAAGCTTTCCTTGGCATCTCCCCGTGGCAGCGGAGCAGAGGGAAGGGAGGCTCCCCTGGATGTTTTCTCTCAGGTTTATTTTTAAGGTGTCTGCTCCAAGGTTTTCCAACAGCTGCCACGAGGCCAGGGTGTGTTTGGAGGGATGGAGAGGCTGTGCTTGGCACGTGGAACCTCTGCCTCAACCACTGAGCCCGGAAAGTCAATCCCTGCTGCCCGAGCAACTGAGCTCAGCAGCTGCCTGCCCGCTCTCCTGCGAGGGGCTGACCTAGAAAAGCAGGCAAGGAGAAGTGCCCAGCCTTAGCTGGGTGTTCCATGAGGAAGAAGAAAGCTTTCAGCAGCACTCAGCACTCGTTATTCTTCCTTTCCCCGTCTCTCTCTCCCTCTGTCCCACACTCACTTTTTTATCCTGGGTATTAGGCCCAGTTCCTGGAAAAGCCATTTTTGTAATGCCTGGGTGGTAAATTACCATATTCATTCTTTTCTTCTGCCAAAGGATTGTAAGGAGAATATTGAAAATATTCTGGGAGCAGACAGTGATAATCCTGCAAACGTCCAGTGAGAAACACAGGAACTTCAAAAGTGATTTATTGATAAATTGCAGATAATCTGATCGCCTCCAACTGATCTGAGCCTCATTTGGTTGTGCTTAGAATTAGTTTTGCTATGCAGGAGTATTTTGTGATGTCCAACCAGAGGGAAGCAGCAGGGAGCAGAGGAGTGTTTGGATGGGTGGGATAATAAAATTAGTTCAGTTTAGCACCTTTTCCTGGGAAATCTGCACCTGGAATGGTCCCTTTGCTCCCACCTGCCCTGGGCCAGGCACAGGACAGGGGGCTTAGGGTGGGTTTGTCCTTCAGAAGGAGCTGAGGGCTCACAGGGCTTTCAGAATTGGAAGCAAAAGCTTCACCTTGGATTTTCCATGCCCATTCCTGACTTAGTTTTGGCTGCTCACACTCAGAGCATCCACCTGTATCAGCAGGCAAGGAGCTGTGCCCAGGAGTGCTGCAGCAGTGCAGGGTCCTTGCCACAGGAGCAGAGCTCCCAGTGTGAGGTTTGAGTTCTGGAATGGAGTAGGGAATATCCATGGAAAGGAGTAGGGAATATCCGTGGAACGGAGTAGCTAGTATCCATGGAATGGTGTGGGGAGTACCCGTGGAATATTTCAAGCCTTCAGTTGTACTTGGGCTCAGGGTGGGGAGGCAGAGGGGTCAGCCCTTCCCAGGTTTCTGCTGGGGACGATCCCTGACCTTTCCTTTGCTTTCTCCGCAGTCTCCGCCACTGTCCTGTGCCAGAAGCTGATGGAAGTGGTTCCTCAGGAATCCTAGGCAGGAGAAGCAGGGACACTTGAGCTCGAGGAAACGCACAAGGTTATTCTGAGATGACACAAGGACCCGACCCCTCACTCCCGAGTCCCAGGCACCGGAGCTGCCACCAGGGCCCCGAGGCTCTGTCACCTCCTGCAGCCCCTCCAGCCCCACCCAGCCCTGCAGACCAGCCAGAGGTCCTTGGTACGAGCCAGGAGGAGGAATTGCACAGGGCAGTTCCAGAGGGCTGCTGCCTGTGCCCTCTGTGTGTGTGAGGGCTGTGCTTGGCTCTGGGGGGCTCCTTTGCTTTGGCTCTGGGATCTGCTGGAGCCTGGTTGGAGTGTTCAGAGCGCCTGGGGGGGGCTGGGGCTGCCACAGAGCCCTGGGGGGGTCCTGAGCTGCCTTACCTGGTCCAGGTGGGGGGGTGGGAAGCAGAGGTTGGCTGATGTTGGCTCACTCCCCCAAACTCAGCCCCACTGCTGCTGGACACTGGCAGTGGGACGAGGCAGAGCAGGATTGGTGATCGGGGGCCTCGTCTGAGTGTCACTGCGTTCCCTCCCTCGGGGCCCTGCCACCCTTTGGATTTGGATCACCACTCTCAGATCCAAGCCAGCTCCCTGCTGCTGAGCCAGTCCTCCAGGATGCTCTTCCCTGGGAATGAGCACTGAGGGGGGAGTTCCTGCTGGGAAACCCAGGAGCTGCAGTCAGCAGAAGGCCAAGACCTCGGCTTGCTCATTCCATGCTTTTCTGTGCCAGGCTTTCATCCAGCGTGGGATGAGCAGCTCTGTGCTCTCCCTCCTCATGGCCCTGCTCAGGGAGCCATGTTTGTCCCTGAACCATCTGCAGGGAGAAATAAAGGCTGCGGATTGCCCTGGCACATTCCCTGGGGTCTCTGTGCACTGCCTGGCACTGTTCCCTTTGTCCTGCTGTGTCCCCTCTGGAATGTGCCACGGAGCTGGGACCAGCTGGGTCTGGGGTGTGGAGAAGAGCAGATGTCCTGGCTGGCTGGAGTCACCTTGGGCTGCTGGAGATCCTGGAATGGTTGGGTGGGAAGGGACCTTAAAGTTCATCCCGTGCCACCCCTGCCATGGCAGGGCCACCTTCCACCATCCCAGGTTGCTCCAAGCCCCGTCCAGCCTGGCCTTGGGCACTGCCAGAGATGCAGGGGCAGCCCCAGCTGCTCTGGGCACCTGTGCCAAGGCCTACCCACCTCTGAGTAATGAAAGTGAGTTCTGCTCTAAGGAGCAGGGCCTGGGCCTGATCCTCCTTCGTGCATCAGGTCTGGCTCGATGAGATCCCAGCGCCTCCCTCCCGTTCCAGGAGCGACCCCTGAGCACGATCCGTGATCTGCACGTGTAATCCTGGTTTGCTGTCGTGGGTGGTGCTGCCCCATCCCTGAGCACACCCAGAGTTCCTGTAGTTCCCGAGTAGTCAGCACTGTCCCCTTAGGGACACGTTGCTCTCTTTGGTCCAAAGTGTCACCTTTTGGAAAGCTGCAGTTCCTGAACCATTTGCTCTTTGTGCCTCTGCGCTCTGACATCACTTGGAATTCTGATCTTTTTCCCACTGGAGCTGCTTTGCTGTCTCTGTTGCAGATCTTTGTGCTCGTGCTTTGTGCAGGTGGCTTGGTGAACTATTTCCCATTTTTTTTGTAAACTTGGCCGTTGGGATGTCAGGATGCTCCAGGAGCTGTTGCTTCCCGCTGGATTCTCCTTGTAGCAGAGTTCTTTGGGATGAAGGGGCATTAAGGACACCATGGTACTCACTCAGGCTTTTTCCAGGGAAGTTCTGCAGCACTCCAGGTTGTGTTGGGAAGGGGAGCTCCACACTCTCACTTTGCCAGCCCCGTGTCCTGCTCTGAGGCAGGAATAGGGGAGACAATCAGCTCTTTATTCCATGGCAGCTGGGGTGGAGATTCCCAAATCAGCTCAGTGAGGGTGTGGAGATTCCCAGATCAACTCAGTGACTGTGGAGATTCCCAGATCAACTCAGTGACTGTGGAGATTCCCAAATCAGCTCAGTGACTGTGCAGATTCCCAAATCAACTCATTGTCAGTGTGGAGATTTCCAGTCCAGCTCTCTGGGAGCCGAGTTAATCCATGAGGATTTGCAGCTGGTTTGGGAACATCCAGAGGGCAGAACCCAAGGTTTTTGGCCAGCGCAGTGAGTTGGAGCATCTCGGATCCGAAGCCTGGGGAGAGGCTTTGGAATAAATAAGGTCATGAATCACAAAACCTGAACTTGAGTTTTGGCTTCTTCCAGCTGAAGGCTGAGATGATTTTGAGCAGTGATGGGAAATCACGGCTCCTGCTGGATGGAGAGGGGACCTCAGTCTGTCACCTGCCACTCAAGCTGCAGGGTTTTTTGGCTGTGAGGTCTCAGGGCAGCTCCTGCAGGGCCTGGGTTCAGTGTGGGGACTCTCAGTGCCAAAACCCACCAGCAGAATCCCTTGGGATGCAAAGCAAAGGCACTGGAATCTCAGCTCCCCCCCAACCCAAAGTCAGCTGGCACCAGCTCAGGATTGGGGCCAGAGCTCCCAAAGGCTGGCTTGGACACATTGTCCATCAGGTGATGACCATCACAGTGTCCTCCTGGTGACCCTTTCACACTGGTTTGAAAGAGAAGCTGTCACACTAAAAAGTATTTTTTAAGCAATTAATGGATTTTAATTAAATCCTTAACTCGCTTGCTTTGCTTTTCGTGGGTTTCCATGATTTTTCACTTGCTGCTGAAGATCTGTCTCTTGTACTAACCTGAGGCCCTGGCACTGATCCCACATTCGTGGGGGTCTCATCTGCATCTCCTTGGCAATAGAGGTTTAGGAAGAAACTGAACCAGGTACCAGCACAGAGCCACAAAAAGGCTGAATTTGGTCAGCCACAGCTCACATCTCAAAGTTTATCTGCCAGAAAGCTGATTTCTTTCACCCTGGAGCCGTTGATCCCCCATAGCTGCTTCCACCAGAACTTGGTGGCACAGCTGGAAGAGCTTGGGTTGGTTTTTCCTGGAGGTTTGGGAGATGATGAGGGAAGGGGTAAAACTGAATTTCATTTTAGAAAGAAAAGACAAAAAAAGTAGTTTCTCCAATCATGGAAATGGCTGCCACTGTCCAGCGTGGCAGCTTTTCCCTTGGATCAGCAACATCTGCCCTCGGCGTGCGCTGTTCCGACGGATTTGAGTGTGGAAAAGGGAGAATTCATCCCTGGGAAGGACCTCCTTGCTGCTTGTTTTCCTCAAACATGGAGTGAGATGTGTCAGGGAGGGCAGGGGGAGCGACAGAGAGTTCCCAGAGCTTCCCATCATTCCCAGCAGCGGAGGTGGGATTTTTCCTGTTGTTTCTCTGTTGTGCTCTTTGGAGCCTGTGGTCAGTCACGGAGGGAGATGAACCCTCCCCACAAGGACCCTGCAACCACAGTGACCTAAATGAGGTTCCACAGGAATCTGTTCCATTGACAGCTCCCTGCACGTACAGCTGGAGCTGCTCTGTCCCTGGAATTCGGGCTGGGAAGGACCTCGAAGGTCGCGGAGCCCGACGGCGGCGCCGTGGCCGTGCCGCAGCGATCCCGTGCTCCTCGAGCTGACCCCACCTTCCAGTTATTGCTCCTCTCCAGTTGTTTTCCAGTTCAGCCTCCCAGGCTGGCAGTTGTTTGGGGTGTTCACGGAATTGCATCCCGCAGGGATTGCTAAACAGAGCAGGAGCTGCTGGCCAGGCACTTCTGTACCCATGGGGTTCCTCTTTCTAAATGAACCCTTCCTCCAGCTGCGAGGGGAACCAGCCCTGCTCAGCCCTGCAAAAATCAGGGGGATTTGTGTCATCCTGGTGGGTTTTTTAAGATTTATTTTTTATTATTTTTTTTTTTAAACTTCCTTCAGAATTTGCAGTGTTTTCCATCTCAGACACCGTGTTCTGGTAAACAGGCTTTTGTTTGGAACGGCCCCCTCGGTGGCCACGGAGTTCAAAGGGACTCTGGCACAGTTGAACAAACTTTAAAGGCCCTTCAGCTGGATTGAAACTCCTGGGAAGTGGCTTTGTTGTTGTCCAAGTCCTCTCCCAGTGGGTGGCTCAGGCAAGGGAGTAAATCAGGCTCCTCCAGGGGCTGCTCCGTGGTGGGTCTGGGCAGGGGCAGTGGGGCTGTTCCTGGAGCTCTGACTTCCCAAGCCTGGAGAGAGATTGCCAGTAGCAGAGTCCTGGTGTGGCTGCAGGGAAATCCAGGGAATGTTTCCACTCGGTCTGGGAAGGTACCTGTGCCTTCAGCCGAGGCCACGGCGCTCTCGGGCTTTAATAGCAAATAAAGTTACAAACCAGATCCATGAGGAAATGTCGCTGTTCCCGTGGGATGCCAGCTTGTCCTCCATCCATTGTGCAACCTCATGACGTGGAATTGGGAAAGGGCTGGAACAAAGCAGCTCCTGGAGCTTGGGAAGGGGCAGCCCCGGGGCGAGGCGGCTCCGGGCTGGTGCCGAGCTCTGGCTGTGACCCCCGGGATTGAATCCCAGCCTTGTGCCAGCCCTGGGAGCATCCCGAGCTCCGGGATGAGCCAGAGCCAGCCAGGCTTGGCTGCCAAGCAGGGAGCTCCCTGCAGGGATGGGAATCTGCTCCCTCATCCCTGCCAGGACATCCCAGGAGACCGTGGTGCTGAGGGAAGCTCCAGGGGCTCCTCATCCTTGAGGAGTTACACCCAGGGTTGTGCTGGGTTTGCCTGTGCTCGAGTTCTTCCCAGTTGGAACTGGAACTGGAGCTGGGTTGGGAATGTGGGGGGTGCTGCTGGTGCAGCCAAGAGCTCCCAGTTTGAGGATGCAGTGGTAGGAAGCTGCCTCGGGGTCCATGATCCCGAAGGATCCCATATCCAGAGGATTATTCCATGCTTTTCCCCCCCACCTGCCCCGTTCCTTGCCTGAGAAGGGGTGTTGCTTCCTCCAGCTGTGGAAGTGGTAATGAGTAAAAAGAAAAAAAGTATTTTTTTAAACACTGAATTAATTTCTAAACTGCCTAAGAGAGACTTTATAGCTCCACCTGAGTTCTTCCCAGGGCTGCCGTTGAGCCCGGCGCAGGGGCTCTCCCTCTTCCCGAGGAAAACGAGGAAAACGTTCCTGATTTGTTCAGAGGGCAGGGGGAGGGTCCGTGTCCCACCAAAATCCTTGGAGAGGGAGGATCTTGAGTGGTTCCCAGACCTCGCTCCCACCCTCAAGACAGAGGGAGGGTGACCTTCACTCCTGGTGAAGAATCTGACTTCTCAGAGACACTTTGCTTTGTATTTTTGTTGATGTTGTTGTTTTTTAAACACAGGAAAAAAAAAAAAAAGGCTCTTAACACATACAAGAAAACCTAGACCTGATTTACGATTTTGTTACATTTGGTTGCTTTAAAGACCTGTTTTACTAATTTAAATATTGCTGTAGATGACACTATTTATTTGAAAGGGGTAAATATCTTTTAGTCTTAATTCTTCTCCAGTAAGCGCTGTGTATTCCCAATGTTTGTGTTCCTGGCAGCACAGCAATTCCACTGACTGAGGGCTGGGCAGCCAGCAGCTCCTGAATCCAATGGCCTTGGACAACAAGATGTCTCTTGCAATGTATTTTTTTTTTTTTTTTTGGGTAGTATTTCTTGATTCTTTTATGTCTGTGGTTTAACAAATCTGTTCAATGTTTGGGTTGTTCTGTGTTTTGGGTTGTTTTGTTTTGTTTTTTTAACAAAGAAAGCTGAATTACAACACTCTCGTTGCTGGTCTTTGCCTCGAAATTTTTCTTTTTCCATGATTATCCCACGTCCATCAGCACCTGGGTTTCCAAGTATTCCTCTTGCAGCTGGATTTGGGAGCAATGACAGCATCCATGTCTCCATCTCCATCCTCCTTTTTTAAATTCTAGTTCATTTTCCTGAGGTTAAAACGAAAGGAATGGGAAAGAGGGAGAGCTTTGGGCATGAGGAGGGAGCTGAGGAGGAATATCCCAATTCCCAGGGTGTGTCCACAGTTTAATGCAGCAGAAGGAATGTCCAGCAGTAGGAAGGGACCAAGTTTTTATGGGCAAAGTGCTGCAATCCCTATTCCCTGTCCATTCCAGGCTGGAGAAGAGGAGGTTTCAGTGGGAAAGGAGCAGGGCAGGGATGCTCAGGCTCCCAGGGCTTGGTGGAGGATTGGATTTTGGGTTGCAGAGGGCAGAAATCCAAGGTTTTCCTTCCTAAAGGAGAGGGTGGTGCTGGGGCTGTTCCCTGGAACAGAAACACGTCCCAAAGGAAGAAATGGGCAGGAAAAGCTGTGGAGAAATCCCAGTAAAGTGAGATTTCAGTGGTGCCACGTGGGCTGAGCAAATGTCACAAGTTCTACGGCCAGTTCAGGTGTGACAAGGAGGGAGTTCACAAGGAAAAGGCAATTCTTGGTCTGCTCCTGAGCACTCTCTGGGAATTAACACTGGAAGATGGCATGGAAGTTGGGATGGAGCTGAAGAGGCACCTGGGGTGAGGGACAGTGCCCAAGACATGGAAACTGGAGGGATGGCACATTATGCAGGAAAGAGAATTCCTTTTTTTCTTTTACGAGCTCTTCCAAGAGCTCTTTCTTGAAGCCAAGCATCCCCCTAAGCCCAAACCCTGCTACCACAGCAGCATTTACCTGGAAATACGTATTTAAAAAGGAGGAGTTGGAGGTGGGAAATGGGAATGCAGTTACAGGGATCCTGAGTGCAGTGAGGAGGCTCTCCTGGAGCCTCTCCCAGGCATTAGAGGCTCTCAGTGAAGGAATTGGAGTAATCCAAGACAAAAAAACATCTCCCAAAGCCAGCGTGGCTGAACAGTGGGATAAGCTGTGATTCCAAAGAGATCATTCCAGAAGTGACAGCTGTGGCCAAAGAAGGAAACCAGGGGAAAGAATAAACTGGCAAATTAAATATAAATAAATATAAAACCTCACTAGGACAAAGCTTTGGGACATTTCACTAGTGGGACATGGAGGGGCAGGGCTGGGATGCCTGGAAGGGACACAGAGGCCTCCAGGAGCTGCACAGGGCCCCAGAGCAGGTTCAGGTGTGTGCAGCCACTGCCAGTGCTGATTCCTGGGAGCTGGGAGGTGGAAAATGTGGCTCCAGTACAGGCTGAAGATGCAGGAGCAGCACAGAGGGGTTCCAGGAGGTTGTAGTGGAGGATGCAGGGAACAGAGATGGAGGAGCATCCAGGAGGATCACAGAGCTTTCCTACAGGGATGTCACTGCTCAGCAGGCCACGGAGCTTCCAGTACCTCCATCCTTGGGTTTTCAGCAGGTTTGGGACTCACTGAGCTTCCCGTGGGGTTTGGAAAAGGGAATTATTGTTTGGGAGAGAGGGAACAGTGATAGAAGTAGGTAATAACAGAGGGAGGTCTGCGGAGCTCGCCTCGGGATCATCTGCTTCAGACCACTGGAGCACACAGGGCCTGGAAAGAGGAGATGGACAGGCTGGCAAGGCCTGGAGAACAAGGAGATACAAAGCCAGGGAGTGCAATCCCCACGGATCTGTGCAATCCCCATGGATCTGTGGGATGCTGCTCGTGTCCCTGTCCCCGCCCGGCCGGTGACCCCTCCAGGGCTGGCTCTGGCTGGGAGCAGGAGAGGACCTGGACACCCAACAAAGGCAGGAAGTGGCTGCACACCCTGGGGCTGGGGATGTGCTCAGACCACTTTGCTTTGTGCACTGAAGTTCAAACAGCACAGATAAAAGGGTTTGTTACGGACTGCAGGAGCCTCGGGACGCTCTGTGAGTGGGGCAGACCCGGGTGGGGTCACACCTCCTGCCCCAGCATTCCATAAAGATCCCCATTGTCGGCTGCTGCAGAAGGGGCCCCTTGGCTCTTGGCTCCCCCCAGCTGACCTTTCCTTGGTGCCACTGGGCCCTCACAGACTCATGGAATGCTTTGGGTAGGGAATGACCTTGAAGCTCATCTTGGTCCCACTATCCGAGCTTGCTCCAAGCCCCTTCCAAGCTGGCCTTGAAGACTCTCAGGGATGGAGCAGCCACAGCTTCTCTGGGAAACTCCTCCAGAGAATGGACGTGGATTCACCAGTGGTGCCACTGATGCCTTAAGGTTTAGCTTTTCTATTTTTCAGATTCTGTGCTGGTTTAGTGTGTGGTTCTGGGTTTCATATTAAGTGTTGGTGAGCTCTCTTCACAGAGTAGGGAGACAAAACAATTCCTTCTCCAGCTTGCGACCAAGGACAACAGATACAAATTTCATACCCGAGAGCAAAAACAACAATGAATTAAAGAGAGAAAAACAAAGAAGACAGAACTTCATAACCTAAAGCTACAATTAGACAATTAGCTCCAATATGCTAATAGACCAAAACTTAAAAAAGTCTAGAACCTCGTGGCTGTTCGTCCATTTTGGGACCATTTTGGGGCTCACCCTGGGGGTAGCCTGGCCGGGCTCTCGCACTGCCCAGGTGTGTCCATTGGGGTCTTTTAAGAAATCCCTGCTTTATCCTTTTGCTCTGTCTGGTGTCTGTGCCAGGCCAGCCTCTCAAGGCATCACCCCCGTAGCAGAGGAAGCCTCCTGGAGGGCTTTTCCTGGGAAGGGCTCCTGGAATGGGAGCCACGTGTGGCCCCAGCACTGTCCAGACACGGCCCCAGCTCCGCTCTTGTGGCTGCTGGGCTTTGTCCCGGGGGCTGGAGGTGATGGGAGAGGGCAGGCGTGGGAACACATCCCTCTGGAAAACACACAGGGTGCAAGGCTGACATTTTCCCACTCTCAGAGCAAACCCAGGACATTTTTCACCCCAAACCCAAGAGCTCCTGTGTGGGAGGGCCGTGGAGAACACAGGGAATGCCACCAAGGAAGGCTGAGCCCTTGGAGCAGCAGGTGGGAATGTCCCAGGACTGGAGGGAATTGCAAAAACCATAAAACTGTTGTTCCTTTGAAGATTTGTGTGGAAGATGAAAGGCCCTAAATCTGTTTGGGTTGGGAAGAAGCCACTGAAGGGTGGGGTGTGACACGGGCCGGGAACAGCTTCAAGGGTGCACAGATAAATCAAAACAAGGAGCTGACAGGGAATTGTGGCTGGAACTAATAGAGGGATCCTGGGAGGGAAATAAATTCATACAGTGAAAACGAGCTCCAGGTATGAGGGAAATTGGAGGAAAGGAGAACTGATGTTGACAAAATTCCTCGCAGCAAAATAACACCCAGCAGCAAAATTGTTCTTTTAATATGGAGGCAAAGGAGCTGCCTGAAGGGGTTTTTCACCATTTTTTAAAGGAGTTGCTGATTTTAACCTGCAAAGCCATGAAATAAAGGTTCCAGCTGTTTCCAAAATCTCCAGCTGATTTTGCTGGAGATCTATTTTTATTTAATTAATTTCTTTTTTAGGTGTCAGAGCTCAGCAGCACAGGGTTTTTGGAAAAGTGGGTGGTAGAGATCTTTAACAAAAGGATGTCTCCAACCCCCTGATTCCAGACCTTGAAATGTAACACAGGGACTTTTTACAGATCCCTATAAGGTTTTTTCTCTCTGCATAATTCCTGGAGATGCAAATTTCCTGCCTGTCTTGGACTGGAATTCTGCCAGTTGGGAACGGATGGCACAGGAAACAGCAGGGTGGGCAGGAGGGACCTGGAAATCCATGGAAACCACCGTTGTTTCCTGGCTGTGCCTCAGTTTCCCCTGCTGAGAAAGGTCTTGCTCATCTTCATCTCATTCTCCAGAACAGACTGAAAGCTCTGTCTCAGTCATTTGGGGCAATAAATGCTGGAAATTCCCCTGCTCTTCATCCAAGCTGCACAATGGGAAAGATGAATCCACATTTGGATCCCTCCATCGAATTAAGAGACTGGGGAAGCAAGAAATGGCAATTCCTGTTGCCTGAGCCTCTTTCCTGATTTAATTAATGTATCCTGGGGTGTTCATGCAGGACCCTGTCCCCAAGAAACAGTCTGCAGACAAGATTTGCTGGGAGAATGTCCCTGTTGCCTTGGGCCTGTGCAATCCCTGCCTTGGAGCGCCTGTTCCTGGATTTGGGGGAGCTGAATCCAATTCTCCACCTGGAGCTGTGGCAGCCAGCAAAGACAAAGAGCTGGGAAGGAGCTGGGGAGGCACCAGGAGTGAGGGACAGTGCCCAGGAGATGGGAACAGGCTGGATGACACGTTATGTGGGGAAAATAATTCCTTTTATTTTATTTGTTTTCTTAAGAGCTCTTTCCAACGCCTCCTTTTGGAAGTGTTTCCCTGCCTCCCTCTGCAGCCAGGGCAGTAGCCATGGAATGTGCAGCTCGAGGATCCCAGCCTGCTCTCCCGGTTTCTCTGCACGAGCTGGCATCACTTGTCACTGTGTCACCCACGGGTCACAGAGCCACCTCGGTGGCTGGGGATGCATCTGGCCATGGCTGCCTGCCTTCCTTACATCACAGCATCACGCAATGGTTGGGGGTGCAGGTTAAAGCTCACCCAATTCCACGGGCAGCTCCCACCCCGTGCAGCACCACCAGGGACCTCTCCAGGCGCTGTCACAGCATCAGGTGTCAAATCCTGCAGCCTCCAGAGCAGCCCAGAATCATCCCCAAAATGAGTGGTAGGAATCAAAGGCACAGAGCCCTGGGCCATAAGCAAATCCTCAGGATGTTGCAATGTCCCAGGCGTGTGCTGCGCTCCACTCTGGAGCCGTTTCCTGGCTCGTTTGGTCAACATCTCCAGCAGCCTGGCTCTGGATTTCAGTGAGGTCATTTCTGCTCTGACTTGCCCGGGAAAGGCAGGGGCTGCTCCTCTCCTGCACTTGTGTAACCAGCAGGAGTCCCTTGGGCTCCACACAGCCCCAAAATCAGGTCTGGGCACCTCAGGAATTCGGGAGGTTTGTGGAGCAATGAGCTGCTGCACGCCGGGTCTGGGAGCAAAAAGGCTTATTTCTCTTTTTAAAAGACAAACGCCTGCAGGGGCCGTGTGCCAGGAGCAGGGTGGGGGTGAAGCTCCTGCTCAGTCGCTGGGATTTCAGCCCCTTCAGGCTCCGTGTGGTGGAGAATATTCCAAACACTGTGAGCACCTGAACGAGATTCCTGCTGCCCCCGACTTCCAGCAGCCAAAAGGCACCAGGGCAAAAAATTACTCTTGCTGGTCACAATTTTTTCTTGAGGAGGAACATCTGGGGATGGAAAAATCCTTTTGCCCCTTGTTTATGTTTGTGTTCTTCATGGACCTCCAGTATTTTCTAAAAAAACCTGGTATCACCCAATGGCTCTAAACCCAGCAGCCCATGGAATCTTTCTGGGGAAGATGAAGCTGAAGGTTTTGGGATTGTCCCAGCTTTTCTTGCATGTTTGGAGGCAGCTGAATTTTTAAATGATATTCCTGGTGAACTGCAGGAATTGCAGGGCTGGGAATGCTGGGCTGAGCTCCCTGCTGGTGGCTGCAGTCTCCTGTCTGTCTGTCCACAGCCTTGCTCCTGCTAAATGGGATTTATCCCTGTGCCAGCACTGGGTTTGCATTAGGGGAAAAAAAAATCATAATCCACACTGACAAAGTTGCCTGAAATAGGCTTTACAAAGAGGCCCTGTCTCCCCACAATGTAAAGAGTTTAAGCTCTCACATGATGGCTCAGGTTGTGCAATTACTGCAGGAATCAGCTCTGGACAGCCCATTCCCAGGGGAGAGCAGGATCCTGGGGAAGCAGCTGCATGGAAAGGTCTGGGCTGTTAATTGGGGAGTGCTTCCACAGGTAGAGGAAATAAAATTCAAAATAAAAGGCTTCACAATAAAAATCCCAGCTCCCAGAAGCAAGTCACTTAAAGCCACAATAATCCCAGTGCACACCAGACCCTCTGAATAATCAAAAGCTACTATTGCTGGTCAATTTTTTCTTGGGGAGGAACATTTGGGGATTGAAAAATCCTTTTGTCCCCTTGTTTATGTTTATTTTCTTCATGTACCTCTAATGTTTTCTAGAAAAAACAGAAGCCTGGTATCACCTAGTGGTTAGAAATCTTGCAAGCCTCAAAGCATTCTCTCTTTACCTTCCACATTTAATTAAAATTAATAGAAATTGAAGCAAAATTAGCCTTTTTCCTAATACCCCATGGAATTTGTGAGCAGGTGCTATCACTGCTGAGCAAAGGTTAAACAGGTTTTTGTCTGTCTTACTCATGAAACCCAATCTGAGAGAAGCTCCTGTACCCACGGCAAACAAGATAAACCCACAAATCCTGCAAAATATTCTCTCTGGGATTTACTTCTCGCTGTGTGGGCCAAATACCATCTGGATTTCTCCCCTGCCCTCCACAGAGAAAAATCACCCTGAAAAAGCACTTTGACACCCTCCTCGTTCTGGCCACAGGCTTGCAGCATCCTCAGGGGCTGATGCAAGATCCTGCCAAGGGCTGTTGCATCAGAAGAAACAGCAGGAATCGGCTCTGCCCTGTTTTCCCCCAAAATTGCAGATTTTCTTCCTTCCTTTTTTTTTTTTTCTTTTTTCTTTTTTTTTTTTTTTTGGAGGAAAGGGACTTCCAGCCGCGAGGAGAGCGCAGAGCTGTCTGGGGAATGGGAAGTTGTGCTGCGGAACAAGATTCCCTCAGAAACAGAATTTATGGCAACTCCTGGATTTTCCCAGCTGCCTGTTGTGGCCTGCTCTCCGCTGGGAAAAAGGCTCCAGCCTGGAGCCTTTGGATGCTGCAGCTCTGTTGATTCATGCAGGGGATTAAGCAGGGAAGGATGCTTTCATTTGATTTTCCTTGGCTTTATTAAATGAATTCCAGCTTTTCTGTGGAGCTGCACGTGCTGCTTTGTGTGCCACAGCCTCGCAGGCGCCAGGCCTGATCCTGCAAGGATCAGTGAGGGCTGATCTGCTCCATCCTCATTCCCAAAATCCTGTTGGGATGGGGATCCATGCCCCTGATGGATATGGGGCAGGGGAAGGACACAACAAGGACAAAATGGATCTCAGGGGTGGCTGGCTCCAGCCAGGTGTGACGGAAACAGGGCTTGGGAAAAGATGTGGAATTGGAGACAAAGAGGAAAATTGACCTGGAATGAAAAAGGGATTTGATCCGACAAAGAGGAGAAGGAAGGTCAGAAGGAGATTCCCTGCTGGGTGCGTGGTTTGGTGGTGGGCAGGGGAAGAAATCCCTGTACACAGAACCCTAAAGGGGTGATGGGAAGCACTGGGCCACGACCTTTGGGTTGCAGCACCTTGGGAAGGGGAAGGCTCTGGATCAAAGGCCAACCCAGACTGCCTGCAGCACCTGGGTGAAGCTCCCATGTTTTCACCTGGGGCTGAAGGGGTTTGTGAGGATGCAGGCAGAGTTTTGGCTGTGCCTGACTCACTGCCACTCCCCAGTAAAGATCCACCGGCCTGTTCAAACCCTGCTGCCCTCCGGCTGCAGGGGATAAAGGTGAGGGATTTGGGAGGAATGAGCCCAGCACCAGCCCATGCCTGCCTCCAGCTGAGCCCTTCTCCAGGCAAGTCTGTGCCTGGGCAGAGCTGCAGCCTCTCCTCACAGCTGCTCTGCTCTTCAGAGCATCACTGGTTCATGCACTTGTGTGATATTCACCATTCCCCACTGATCAAACCTTCCTGGAGATTCTCTGATGGAGGTCCCATGGGAGCAGTGCCACGTGGAAGGACTCATTGCCCTGTGTGGGCTGTGCAGCTTCTTGATTTCATGATTTCTTGGTTTCATGAGGTCCTGAAATACCCAAACTTTTCCGTGGATGGGCATCCCCCAGTGCCACAAGTGAGCAGGAGGTGCCTGTCCATGAAAGCAGAGGGCAGTGGGCAGCTGGCATTGCACAAACACATCCCCTGTGTCCTCCTCTTCCAGGGGCCTGTCCTGGACTCTCAGGGAAATTGCAGGAGAAAGCAATTGTATAAAATCCAGGGGTAGGATTTCAATGATCCTTCTGGATTCCCTCCAGCTCAGCATATTCTGGGACTCTCTTCCATGGGAGTATAACCCACCACTCCTGCTGCTGGCTGCTGTGGGGACAGCCTGGAAGAGAGGAATGACCCCTCATGGACACCCTGCAGCCCACATGCCAATGCCAATGCCAATGCCAATCCCTCCTGGGCTGCTTCTCCCCAGAATGTGCTGGCTTACCTGTGGGAAGAGTGAAGCTGTGCTGGGTGCCAGAAACCACCATAGAAACCCCATTTGCACTCCAAGCAATGCCAGGCAGAGCTGCCCAGCAGGCAGCTGAGTAAATATTGGTTTTCCAATGGGATCTAATTCCCACCTGCCTCATCAGTGGGATGGATGGGGTGTGGTGGGTCAAGTTGTTGTTCATGTGATCATCATGAAACTCCTGCTTTCCGTGCAGGCAGCACAGAAAACCCCAGCTGTGATGTGTCCCCGACACCTGGGGTTGGCCTTCCTGTGTGACTCCGTCTTGTCTAGAAACAGAAATGACAGCTCAGGAAACCAAGGCGGTTATTTTCAGAGAGAACAGGATGGAAACACTTAACTGAGGTTAAAATGAGACCTTTTCTTCAAAAACTGACTCAGTGATAGAGAGATATGGGACAATCACCTGTTACATCATGTCTGTAAAAACACCCTGAGATGTGTTCAGCAGTGGATGTGATGTCATCTTTCAAAATCTAAATTGCTGGAGTTTGAATCCCTCCGGGCAGTCATGCAGGAGCAGTGTTGGGAGTGGGGGGGCTCTGGAGGTGACACGCCGTGTTCTGCTGGAAGGAAAAGAAAAGTTTTATTGACATTTCATGGTCCCTGAAGTGTCACCCATCCCTAGAGGTTCTGCTGAGACTTTGGGGTTTCACAGGTAAGAGAAAGAAAGGAAATTCAATATAATTTTAACCATGGGGCACAGGTCTCCCATGTCTCCTGCACTGACCCCACCACAGCAGCTCCTCCTCCTGCAGGTTAATGCTTCAGGAGAACATTCCTGCTCAAGAGAGTGGTTAACACACCCACTTGTACCTTTTTAAGCCGCTGAGAATGAACAAATATTTTCTTTCCTTTTGCAAAACCACAAGGAATCTTGCCAGGGTCATCGTTTCCTGAGGGTAAACGCTGAGCAAGATAAGAGATGTAAGGAGTTATCTCTACTGAGGGGCTCAGGGAACCAGACTGAACTGGAGCAGAACTCACCAAACCCTCCCCAGTGCCTTGCTCTGACTGGTAAAGCCTTGTCAAGTGCCTTGAGAGCAGCAGGTAGGGCAGGAAATCCATAATCTGATCCCAAAGGCTGTCACAACACCACCAGGAAAAGCAATGCCAACCCACTGTGGAAAAACCTGCTCACCCACCGGGCCAGGGTCAGTGGGTTTTTTGGAGATAAACCAGAATTAATGTCACCAATGGCACTGTTGTCAGGGCTGAGGGAGGTAAAAGTCAAACACTTCACCTCCTCAGCTGTGAAAGCTGGCCATGGCAGGACAGGGAGAAATGATCCAGATCCACTCTTCTCACAGAACAGGTTGATTCCCTCCAACCCTCTTTGCCAGGGGCTTAGACACAGCTCTGAATTCCACAGTCAGTCTCTTCTCATGTCTCACTGCACTGGAACTGAGTGATTTTTCTGTGATGTTTAAATTAAACCTTTTTCTGGTAATATATAAGGAATCCTCCTCACCCTCCCTGCCACGAGATCACTCTCCCCTGAACACAGGTGAGCCACTGAGCCCAGGTTCCTAAGGCTTCCTCAGGAAGTGACAGAGGAAAATTGGTTCTGGAGAACACCTGAATGAGGGCATTGTCCCCTGGGCTGCGATAAAAGCCAGCGGGACGTTAAACCCTGCCCTGCCCCAGCCTGGCTGTTCTCACTGCCGATTTCATCTGCCCCAGCATTTCCTTCCCCATCAAAGGGAACAGCTCTAAAACGTTCTCAGCCCCGTGAGGAAGAGTTTGTGCTGGGAACTGAGTGTTGGCTGTAAGATAACTGGATCAATGCATCATTTAAGGTTATTTTTAAGTGAATTTGTACCAGCTTTCTGAGGGCAAACAGTGCTGACAGCTGTGGCCTGTCCTCTGCAGCACCCACTGCAGGCTCTGCTCTGGAGATGGTGTATCCCAAAAACCAGCCCTGGGCTCTCTGGAGATGGTGTATCCCAAAAACCAGCCCTGGGCTGGGCAGGCACCTCATGGCAGAGGTGTTCCTGAAAGTGCTTGGAGACATTCTCAGCAAAACCATGGGATTAGTAGTGGAAATATTTTCTCCACCACCGTGTTCCTGAGGATGCCCTGAAGCTGAAGAAACCGAAATACAAAGGATTTCTCCATCCAAACATGCTTTGCTCACTGGGGAACACTTCCCTGCCAGCCTCCAGGAGCTGGGATATTCTCATCCCTAAATCCAGGGCTGTGCTCAGAGCCGGGATATCCTCACCCCTGAATCCAGGGCTGTGCTCAGAGCCGGGATATCCTCACCCCTGAATCCAGGGCTGTGCTCAGAGCCGGGATATCCTCACCCCTGAATCCAGGGCTGTGCTCAGAGCCGGGATATCCTCACCCCTGAATCCAGGGCTGTGCTCAGAGCCGGGATATCCTCACCCCTGAATCCAGGGCTGTGCTCAGAGCCGGGATATCCTCACCCCTGAATCCAGGGCTGTGCTCAGAGCCGGGATATCCTCACCCCTGAATCCAGGGCTGTGCTCAGAGCCGGGATATCCTCACCCCTGAATCCAGGGCTGTGCTCAGAGCCGGGATATCCTCACCCCTGAATCCAGGGCTGTGCTCAGAGCCGGGATATCCTCACCCCTGAATCCAGGGCTGTGCTCAGAGCCGGGATATCCTCACCCCTGAATCCAGGGCTGTGCTCAGAGCCGGGATATCCTCACCCCTGAATCCAGGGCTGTGCTCAGAGCCGGGATATCCTCACCCCTGAATCCAGGGCTGTGCTCAGAGCCGGGATATCCTCACCCCTGAATCCAGGGCTGTGCTCAGAGCCGGGATATCCTCACCCCTGAATCCAGGGCTGTGCTCAGAGCCGGGATATCCTCACCCCTGAATCCAGGGCTGTGCTCAGAGCCGGGATATCCTCACCCCTGAATCCAGGGCTGTGCTCAGAGCCGGGATATCCTCACCCCTGAATCCAGGGCTGTGCTCAGAGCCGGGATATCCTCACCCCTGAATCCAGGGCTGTGCTCAGAGCCGGGATATCCTCACCCCTGAATCCAGGGCTGTGCTCAGAGCCGGGATATCCTCATCCCTGAATGCCCAGCTCTGCTCGGAGCTGATGTAAGGCCGGGGCGGGTGTTGCAGCAGCAGCAGCAGCGGGGCTGCACTGGCGCTGACACCTCGTGGGGCTCCGCAGCCACTGCAGCCTGACTCCACTCCAGCCCGGGTTGCATCAGACTCCGAATTTGAACATTGGTGAGGAAAAATGTTCCTTTGCATAAGGGCAGGGGATTTTAAGGTATCTTTGTCTGCTTTGCTCTCTGAGCAATATGATCTCACTGGCCAGGACTCACTTCTCACCCCTGATTCTCCAGGGTTTCCTTTAACTCCATTTCTCTCAGGTTCACCCAACTATTCCTTTAGAAATCTCAAAGTGGGTTCAGATATTCAGCCCCAAATTGTGCCCCCGGACCTAGAAAACCTCGATCCCACGTGAGGCAGGGACCTGTGTAATGACACTGGCACTGACCCATCTGCATTCTGGGTCAGCTTGGGACATAAATGAGTGGAAAAGTATCGAAACTTGTTCATCAGCAAGTTGGGAATAGAGCAAAACAAGGCTGGAGACAGGTAAGGAAAAGCAATATCAGCTGGTGTCAGCTGGATCCATCCCCGATATTGTGAGCCCTGCTTGCCCAGGAAGATTAAGCATCTCTAAAGAAGCTTAGGTAGCCTAATTAATGGTTCACCAGCCTAATTAATGAAGCACCAGGACAGACAGTCTAAGATTTCTGCTTTCTCATCGCTGTTGTGGTGCTGGCACACGACAGCAGCAGATTGATGGGGGTCAGTGTCCTGGAAAATGTGACAAGAGCTGGACAGAGTCTTTGGGAGCAGCTGCTGGAGCATTTCAATCAGGAGCAGCTTCGGTTCTGGGCTGCTAAATCCCAGAGTCACAGCTCAGTGACACACGGACACACCCGAAACACCCCAGCCAAAGCTGCTCCGATGAAACCACGGCACCAAACCCAGGCCCTGCTGCAATCCCTGCTGTCTGTAAAGGACAAGCAAAGGAGGGCAGTGACACATGCAGAGAAATTTGGCTGCTCCACGAGGAAGTTTGGCTGGAACAGCGTGGAAACAGCCGTTCCTCCAAGAGCCCCATCCTCCTGTGCTTACTCAGATGTGAGCACACACGTGCGCTGGGGTTGAGTCACCAGAGCCTTTCCCCGAAGGGAATTTCAGGATTTGGGTGCTTTTGAAGGTGGGGATAAGCCAGTGAACAGTGGGAGCAGAACTCTCTCATGTGGCAGCTGCTCCTGGTGAACAGCTGGAATAATTCCACAATCTCCCTGCTCTGGCACGGAAGGTGCTCCATGCAGGATCCCAGCACAGCCAGCGTTCCCTCAGCACCCTCAGAGACAGGGTCTGCTTTACACAAATCAGAAATATTTCCCCCAATCCATAATCAGTTAAAACCAGAGATCAGAGAGGAAGGAGTCTCAGACATTCTTATTTATTTTCTCCAGTATTCCTCTCAAAAAGTGCAGAAACCCCAAGGAAATCCTACTGGAATGGCAAAAGTAAGGGCTTTCACAGCTTCGCGGGGAATTTTTGGCCTCAAGCCTGCCCCTCTGCTGATGGATTTAGATGGATGTCCCTTGGGATGTGTATCTGGATACAGCCACGCTTTGTACTTCCCTCAAGGGAAGCCTCTGCCTTCCTTGGCTTCCTCTCTTCTCGAGATATTAAAGCACCGATTTCCAAACAGAAAATCCAGGAAGCCAATTCAATGGCTGGGAGATTTTATCAGCTCCTGGTTATAAATGAGCCTTGAATGGAGCAGCAGCCACCTGCCAGCTCCCAATCCAGCTCCAGGCTCTCCCAGCATAAGCAGGGAATGAGAGGCCTCTGCTGGACTGTCAGCACAGCCAGGAGAAAAACCAAGAATTCCCAACTTTTTCAAAGTGAGCCCTGGTTATGGACATCCTTTTGTCCCTCAGCTGGATTTGCCTTTGGAGATGACCAACTCTGGCTCTCACCAGAGCCTGGAGAGCACATTTTGGGTGGATTTCTACCTATTTTATCTGTGTGGAGGAGGAAAATTGCAGCCTGAGCCTGGAGACCAAAAGTTATTTTGACTTACTTTGTGAAGTTTTCCTGCAAGAAGCTGCTTCCAGTGATGGGACGAGAGGAAATGACCTCAGGATTTGCTGGGGAGCTTTAGATTGGATATTGAGCCTTTCCATTTTTTCATGGAAAGGCTTGTCAAGCCCTGGAACAGGCTGCCCTGGGCAGTGGTGGAATCCTTATACCTGGAATTGTGTAAAACCCATGTAGATGTGGCACTTGGGGGCATGAACGGTAGTGAATGTGGTGCTGCTTTGATGATCTTAAAGGCCTGCTCTAACCTTAACGATTCCATGATTTTCTGGGCCTTTCACCACCAGTTAAAGTTAATATAGCTTTTCATACCAGTTAAAGAAAATCTTTTTTCCTGGGCATCCTGGCACGTCCCAGGGTACTCGGAGCCCTGGCTCTGCTGAACTTCTCCGACACCCCCGTGTTCCTGGGTGTCAGTGCTGTGAGTTTGTGTTCCCTGGCACTGCTCCCAATCCCCACTGTGGTGCATCATTTGACTCCCCTGGATCCCTGGAAGT